>JAJOOH010008034.1:0-13511 GCA_029582605.1 Solanum gracilifrons
TAAGTACCCCCCCCCCCCCAACCTATGCCCCAAATTCCTGAGAGACACATAACCTTTACTAAGGTCCTATTACCCCGCCGAACTTATTTTTTAATTAATTTTCTAACCCTTTTTGGCCTACGTGGCCCTAATTTTGAAAAAATTGTCAACACGCGCTGGGCCCACAAGATAGTGCCACGTAGGCCGAAAAGGGGTAGAAAAATATATATAAAATAAGTTCGGGAGGGTAATAGGACCTTAGTAAAGGTTAGGTGTGTCTCAGGGATTTCGGGCATAGGCTGGGGGGATTCCGCAAGAAGTCTCCAAGAACGCCTTGACTTTTCTCCTCTTTCCTCCTCTTTTCTCTTCTCTCAAAGCCCTAGCGTGATTTTTAACTGCGTAAACTGAACTAACTCAGTTTAGACCCCAAATAAATTCCTAAAAATGGAATAAATTCATTGGGTAATGAAAAGACCAAAATGCCCCTCTAAAATCCGGTTGACTTTCCTTATCCAGACAGCCAAACTTCAAACGATCATATCTCCCTCATACGAACTCGAAAATAAGCAAAATAGGTGGCGTTGGAAATATAATTCAAAGACCTTTCATTTAATATCTTGTAGCAACCTAACTCATCATGTACCAGGAGTTATAGTCGTTTGAAGTTGACCCAGAACTCATACTTAACATACTTGCCAAATTTCAGATTTTTATTATTTCCAAAAAATGGTTCTGTCTAATTCTAACTCTCCTAAATAACGGGGTGTTATAATATCACCCCTTGGGAACATTCGTTCTCGAATGAGATTACACTTAGTAGGCTACGGGTGTAACATCTAACAGTTAGCTCAACAACCCAACAAGGAAATCTAACACATTCAGTATATCAATTTAAAGAGTACTAAGAAAAGAATTAGCACCTTGATCTGGAATTTCTCCTGGCTCAAAGAGATGTGGGTATCTCTTATTCATATCTTCATCAGCCATGTAGCTTCCTCAACAAACTGATTCCTCCATAAGACCATGATTGATGCTACCTCATTGGTTCTCAACTTGCGAACCTGACGACCTAGAATCTGAACATGAATCTCCTTGTAAGATAAGCTATCCTTAATACCAATATCTTCAGTGGGTATAATAAGTGAAGGGTCACTCATACACTTCTTCAACATAGAAATGTGGAATACCGGATGAACCGCTGCTAACTCTTGGGGTTGCTCTAACTCATAGGCTACGTTACCGATCCTGTTGGATATTCTCGAAGGACCAATATATCAGGGTCTAAGCTGCCCCTTCTTACCAAATCTCATAACACCCTCTATGGGTGAAATATTCAAATAAACCCAATCATCTACTTCAAACTCTAAGTCTCTTCTCCTAACATCAGTGTAAGATTTCTGACGACTCTGCATTGTTTTCAACCACTCTTGAATAATCTTAACTTTCTCCATAGCTTGATGAACTAAGTCTGGTCCTATCAACCCAGCCTCACCGACCTCTAACCATCTAATATGAGATTTACATCTTCTCTCATAAAGAGCCTCATACAAAACCATTTGGATGCTAAAATGATAACTATTGTTGTAAGCAAATTCAATGAGAGGTACGTGCTCATCCCAATTTCCTTTGAAATCAATCACACAAGACCTCAACATATCTTCTAAAGTATGAATAGTGGGCTCTGCTTGACCATCAGTCTGAGGATGAAAAGCAGTACTCAAATTCACATCTGAACCCAAACCTTTCTGGAAGGACATCCAAAATAGTGCAGTAAATTATCCACCTCTATATGAAATAATCGACATTGGGACTCCACGAAGTCTAACTACCTCTTGAATCTATAACTTAGCATAATCTTCTTCTGAATGGGTAGTCTTTATCGGAAAAAAGTGGGTTGATTTAGTCATTCTATCTACAATCACCATAATAGAATCATACTGCCTGCGAGACCGTGGTAAACCTGTATTAAAGTCCATATTGATCATATCTCACTTCCATTCCAGAAGATCTATATTCTAAGCCATATCATCGGGCCTCTTGTGCTCTAATTTAACTTGTTGGCAATTTGGACACTTAGCAAGAAACTCTGAAATGCCCTTCTTCATACTACTCCACTAATAAACCTCTCTCAGATCACGATACATCTTTCTGGAACCTAGATGGATAGAATATCTGGAGCTATGAGCTTTCTCCATGATTCTCTTTTGGAGTTAATCCACCCTTGGCACACACAATCTACCTTGATATCGTAATATACCATCTCCCCCTTGTTCAAAAGCCATCACTTTTTGCTTATGAACATTTGCCTTTAATTCAAGCAAAATAGGATCTTGGTCTTGCTTCTCTTTCACCTCAGACACTAGTGACGATTCAGCCCAATTCAACATCACCACCCCTCCTTCATTAGAATCCATTAAACCAACTCCCAATCACACAAGTCTATGCACATCTTTTGCAACTCTTCTTGTCTTCCTTAACATGGGTGATACTACCAATAGACAACCTTCTACAAAGCATCAGCAACCACATTAGCCTTACCCGGGTGTATAGAATACTCATGTCGTAATCCTTGAGTAACTCTAACAACCTCTTCTATTTGGGATTAAGCACTTTCTAATTGAACACATACCGAAGGCTCTTGTGATCGATGAAGACATCTACATGAACACCATCATGATAGTGACACCATATTTTTCAAAGCAAATACTACGGCAGCCAACTCTAGATCATTGTTAGGTAATTCTTCTCGTGAACCTTAAGTTGCATGGAGGCATAAGCTACAACCTTGCCTTTATGCATTAACACATAATACAAACCGACTTTCGATGCATCAAATAAACCACAAAGCCTTGCGTACCCTTTGGGAAGGTCAATACTAGGCCAGTAGTCAACTGCTTTTCAATTCCTGAAAGTTTTTCTCACAAGCTTCAGACTATTGAAACTTAACTATTTTCTGAGTCAACTTGGTTAAAGGAGATGAAATAGATGATAACCCATCGACGAACTTTCTATAATATCCAGCCAACCCTAAGAAACTCCTAATATCAATTTGAGACGTGGGTATAGGCCAATTTTGTATTTCCTCTATCTTTTGAGTGTCAACTTGAATCCTATCACTGAAAACAATATGACCTAAGAATCCCATAAACTCAAGCCAAAATTCACACTTAGAATATTTAGCATATAACTCCTTATCCTTTAGAGTTTGGAGAACTATTCTGAGATGACTAGCATGATCTTCCTCATTCCTCGAATAGATTAGAATGTCATCAATGAATACGATAACAAACATATCTAAATAAGGCTTGAATACTCTATTCATATGGTAGATGAATGTAAGGACATAGCTAGGAACTCATAATGACCATAACGGTTCCTGAAAGTTGTCTTAAGGATATCACTTTCTCTTACTCTCAACTGTTTATAGCAAAATCTGAGGTCAATATTCGGAAAAAAAGTGGCACCCTGAAGTTGATCGAAGAGATCATCAATTCTTGGAGGAGCATACTTATTATTGATAGTAACCTTATTCAACTGATGGTAATTTATACATATTCTAAGAGAACCATCTTTCTTTCTCACAAATAAGATCGAAGCGCCCCAAAGGTGAGACACTTGGTTGAATAAAGCCTTTCTCCAGGAGATCTTTCAACTGCTCTTTCAACTCTTTCAACTCTGTTTCTGCCATTCTATATGGCGGAATATAGATAGGACGAGTATCGGGGAGAATATATATACCGAAGTCTATTTCTCTCTAAGAAGGGACTCCGGGAAGATCATTTGGAAAGACCTCTGGAAACTCTCTTACTACTGGAACTGACTTAATAGATGGTGTCTCAATACTACAGTCATTAACTTGGACTAAGTGATAGACACAACCCTTGGAAACTAACTTTCTCGCCTTAATGTATGAAATAAAATGACCCTTAGGCACTGCTGAACTGTTACTCCACTCTATAACTGGCTCATTAGGAAACTGGATCTTAACAACTCAAGTTCTACAATCAATTGAGGCATAACATGCATGAAACCAGTCCATACCCAGAATGACATCAAAATCTACCATGTCTAAATCAACTAAATCAACCATGGTGCTCTTTTGATTGATGGAAATGGTACAATCAAGATAGACTCTCTCAGCTAGAATAGACTCACCAACAGGTGTAGAAACACTTAAGGGCTCAAGAAGTTGCTCATGAAAATTTTAAAAATTCATGGCAATATAGGGAGTCACAAAAGATAGACTTGCTCCTGGATCTAGCAAAGCATAAATATCAAAAGTAAAGACTTTGATCATAACAGTGACAACATCTGAAGAATTCTCTTGCTCTTGGTGACTAGTGATAGCATAAAAGGGGTTCGCTGCTCCACTTGTCCCTGAAGTAGCTCCTCTAGGTGAAGCTCTATATTGTGGAGCAACTGAAGAACGTTGTGCTCTATAACCCCTATTCCCATTATCTTGCCTATTCTGAGGGAATTCACTCTCTTAACCACATTTGAAACAACCAGTAGATTAATCGCAACAAGTACCTGGGTTGTTCCTACCACACTTAGCACGTGTAGGAGCCAAATTACTTCCTTCTGCCACACTACCCTGAGACTCTGCAGATCTAGCTCTGAAATCCTGTGAATTCTGACTATTGTACTCACCTTTGTTCCTTGGTGCAGGTGCACTAACAGATGACGAAGCAGGTCCTTTTTGCTTGTTTTGAAACGATAACCGGTTGGCATTACTCTTCTGTTGCCCGACTCATTCCCTGACGTCTTAGCTTTCTTATTTTTTAACTCTTCCCTATCCCTTAACTTATCCTCCTCAACCTGCTACACATGAATCATCAACCTCGCTATGCTTATATCTCCTATCAACATAGTTGCATTGCCTTCCTTACTTGACAAACGAGACAACCCAACAACAAACAGACTAATCCTACTCATCATATCGGCAACCATCTTTGGAGCATAACGGGAATGTTGGGTGAATTTAAGATTGTACTCCTGAACACTCATAGATTCCTTCTTAAGAGTAAGGAATTCTCGTACCTTTTCTTCTCTCAGTTCCCGGGAAAGAAATGCCCCAAGAAAGCACTCTCGAACATAGCCCAACTTAAAATCGGTGCACCCTCACTCTACCCTCCTTCCATTGGTCAAACCAAATTCTAGCAACATTGTTCAGTTGATATGCAACTTGATCTACTCGCTCAGCATCATCAACACGCATAACCTCAAACACTTTTTGTTGTTCCTATACAATGTTTTTTGTATCCTCGGTGACTTTTGAACCAGTGAAGCTTGGAGGATTCATCCTTAAGAACTCACGGATCCGAGAAGTAGCAGGCACTTCTTGTCGATTATCCCTCTGTCCAACTTGATTGGTCACAGCCTGACTTAACATCCGGATAGCTTCATAGAACTCAGCATTGGTGACCTATCCTTGGAGTTGCACTTCAAGTGCATTAGGTACCCGTTATTCCTCAACATCTCTCCTAGCAGGATGACCTTAGACAGCTCTTCATAGAGGCATGATCTGAAAGATATGGGCAAGCACAAGTTAGACAAAAACTTATTAGAGATAAACTCTATAGCATGAAATGAGTATGAAAGAAGTGAGATAGTTCTTAAATGTTACAGCCTCCTAATTATAGATGTGGCGCGCTTCACACCAATAACTAAGACTCTACAGACACGCCTTCATAGACTCCGTAGGACTATTGAACTCAGTGCTCTGATACCAAGTTTGTCACACCCCGAGCCTACACCCTGGGCGGGCCTGGCTTGCTACCAAGAGGAAGACTTTACTCAACAAAGATAAGTTTATGTAATAACTTAAAATGTATAAAGAAACATTCACTAGCCAAAGTGGCAACTCAAGTCTCATAGCAAAAGAACTGAAATGAAGGACTCGTGAACTTTTAATAAATAATTGTCTATGAAACCTCAAATAACTAAGATGGAGGTCTGGACAAGACTCCCGATCATCCTAATAACAAAGCTGAAATGATAAAGCAATAACAAAAGGGATCCTCCGGAAAGCAAGGAGGCTCATCATGTGACTCTAAGATGCTCAACTGGATCAACGAGGCGCTAGATGCTGATCCTAGTTACCTACATCCGCACCATAAAATGATGCAGGCCATATGGCATCAGTACATTGAATGTACGAGCATGCGAGGGGAAAACTAAACATGGCATAAGCTTGAACTGAATTCTGAAAGAAACACTTACCTCAGCTTTACTCAACTCATGCATACTCAACTCAATACAGAAATAAACAACAGTAAATATGTTGTTTATATAAGGCATTTAAACAGTAAGTAGTAACTCAATGTATCAGAGAAATACAATAACAACTCAATTTATGTATATAATAAAGTAATACAATTCTGTGGGAGTTTCTCTAACAAAAAAATCATCACTATGAGCTATGTGATGATATAACGCCTCGCCCACACTGCCAGAACTATCCTACAACTTTACGGGATAGAGAACTCTTCCACTAAGTGGATCCACCAGTCTATGCTAAAAGCATTAAGGAATCATCTAAAAAGTATGACCGTTTCTACCCACGTTGGCTACATGGTTTATGGAGACTTGAGTTAGTATGAACTCGTCCCCAATACTGCTCCCAAAATATACTCAGCTCATATGTTTAAAAACATAAATCTTTCTCTGTGTTTTGAGATTATTACTCAAAAACATATCTCTTAAAAGAGATGGATATCAAACTACTCATGAAAACTCATTTGGAAATCAGTGTTTCCTGTCATCTTAAATGTGAAAACATTTACTCTTCGGGAATACATATCCCCATATAACATTTTGAAGAAAATGAACTCGGCTCTACTCTTTCTCAATCTCAATGCTTAAGTCTTAAAACAAGTTTAACAGATTTGAAAAAGACTTTTTAAAATGAATCGAAGAACCCTCAAGACTTGACTCTCAACTCTACCTTAAATTTGATTTATGAATTCAAGATTGTGATTTCTAATAGGAAACATCTCATGATGTTTGGGAGTGTTTTTAGATTGTTAAACATGAGAAACGATCAAGAAATCACTGCCTGGAAGCAAGTCCGCGATGTGGAGAAAAATTGCGTGAAAAGGGGAGGCAGGTCTGCGACGCGGACTGGGTTGCCAGTTTCGCCCGACTTTTTTCATCTTCGTTTTCTAACCCCAATTCGCCTAAATTCAATTCTTTCTCTCAATTTCTCTTTAGATTAAGATACCCCGTATATGTACAAAAGAATCTATTTATAAACGACTCTAAAGTCGACACAATTTCCTAAAGAACTCAACAACATTAACTTAACTCAAGAACAAAAGCCAATATTCAAGAACACAATTCAAAATCATCAACTTTCAACTTTCTTGAACAAATTTTGCCGAAATAAACATGATTGGCGTGTGGGTGAATGAACCTAACGCTATGAAAGTCTCTCATACTTCTTTAGGGATCACCAAATAAATTCCTAAAAACAAAATAAATTAATTGGGTAATGAAAAGACAAAAATACCCCAATAAAATTCGGTTGACTTTCCTTTTCCAGACAGCCTAACTTCAAATGGGCATATCTCCCTCATACGTTCTCAAAAATTATCAAACTCAGTGGCGTTAGAAAGATAATTAAAAGACCTCTCATTTGATATGTTGTAGCCCACCTAACTCATCTTGTACTAGGAGTTATGGTCGTTTGAAGTTGACCCAAAACTCATACTTAACATACTTGCAAAATTTCAGGTTTTTATTCATTCCAAAAATGGTTCTTTCTAATTCTACCTCTTTCAAATAGCAGGGTGTTACATTATAAAGTCAGATTAATATTTAAGTCAAAATATATTGACTTAAATAAAGTCAAAATTACATTTGGGTCAGTCCATTAAATTGACAGGACGAGCCCAATTCATTCTCTTCAAGCCCTAGGTCCTCTAAAATTACTTGAAGACTGAAATACCCCCAAAACCCTGGCTCACAACTATATAAAGGGGTTCTCATGAGACAAAAAAAGGCAGAAAAAGAAGAACACACACACAAAAATACATAGAGAATCATTGCTCTTTAGTGGTGATCTACAAGTCTTCCGCATACAAAAAAGTCTTTGCTCCAAGTGTTGAGCCGCAAGTATTCCCTCATGAGTTTAAATGTATATGGTTCAAAAAAAAATCCAATAGGTTGAAAACCTTGAAATAAGTGGCCTAGAAAAATTATTTAAAAAAAAACTCACATGATTTGCATTGAAGTGTAAAGTAATATATTTTATTGCTTCAAAATTGCAAGAGTTATTACACATCAACAATCATAAGGAAGGGATGAAAAAAATGGATATATCATCCCATACAAAAGGTCTAAGTAGAAAAAAAATCAAAAGCCAACAAATGATTGTCAACTCGTTTTGTATGTCTTTATCAAGTTCGCATCACCTCTTCATCAAAAATCATCACTTCAAATATTTTATGGGTCGATGCAGCCATAAGTGAGCTTCTATCTTTGGCATGGGGGCATATTTTGAAGTCTGATTTGTGAAACTGATTACGTGACCAGTAGTTGTTCTCCAGAACTAGGACACACCACCAAAATCTCTTTCTCGGTGAAGTCAAAACTAGAGAGGAAGAGACATAAATTGTGATTCGTCGCCAAGCTTCAATTTAGAGAAAGATGAACTAAGTGATGATCTCACCAAAGCCGCAATTATAGAAGAGTCATCAAGTGAGGTTCTTCATCAAAGTCGTAACTGCTAAAGAAGAGGCATCAAGTGTGGTTCATCGTCAAATCCGCAACTTCAAAATAAAAAAAGATATTTCATGTGTGGTTCATCAAAGCCACAACTCTAAAAGAAGATGACCCATGTTGTAATTGTCGAAGAAGATGTACTAAGTGTGGTTCATCGCTAACTCCGCAATTGCAAAAAAAGAGGCACCAAGTATGGTTCATCATCAAAGTTGAAACTACAAAAGAAGAGACATCAAGTGTGGTTCGTCGTCGAAGCCACAACTGCAAAAAAAGAAGATATTTTATGTGTGGTTCTTCATCAAATCCACAACTCTAAAAGAAGATGATCCATGTATGATTCGTCATCAAAGCCGCAATTATAGAAAAAGATGTACTAAGTGTAGTTCGTCGCTACAACTGCAATTGCAAAAGAAGAGGCACCAAGTGTGGTTCGTCGCTAAAGCTGCAACTGCAAAGGAAAAGGCACCAAGTGTGGTTCGTCATCAAAGTTGAAACTACAAAAGTAGATGCATTATGTGTGCCCGCAAATTCAAAATAAAATGCACCGAGTGTAGTTTGTCTTCAAAGTCGTAGCTACAACAGAAGATGCACGAAGTGTGGTTCATCTCCACCAAAGACACAATCGCTAAAATACTACAGCGAGTATGATTCGTCGCCAAAATCGCAACTACAAATGAAGATGCATCAAGTGATTTCTCGTCAATTATGGATTACCCATCACTTTTTTTTTGTATGATATTGAGAATGTTTGTGGTCTATCGTAAACCTGCAAAAAAGGTGATGTGTCTCATCAATTGCACGAAGATTCTAATCGGCATGAAAAAAATTGTGGCATATGCTCTCGCGATCATCGTGATGAATATGGTTGTATTGTTTTAAGAGTTTTTTGTTCTCTCTCCATGAAGATGATGACAAAATTTTCAATCAATACAGAAATCAATAGGCGGCTCATCGGTGAAGATGCAGAGAAGTGAACTTATGAATGTTGTCGAAAATCAGTTAGATCACCAACAATTAATTATCGTCAATTCATGAGGATTTTTACCTTGATTTTTGGATATGTTGTATACTTTTATGTCTAGTTCCTATAAAATTAAGTCGCTCGTCATTCAAAATCTCCTAGATCAAGATAGAGATGTTTTTGTCAGACTGCATAGAGCTGTAAAAAAGAAGAAGACAGATTTGATAGAAAACATCAAAAATCAATTCCCATCAATTCAGAAGGGTTTTTATTTTAATTTCGGTTATGTCGTAGCCCTCTGAGTCTAGTTTCTGGAACATCAAACGAATCACGATTTCGACGTATCTACAACAAGTTATGAATTTTCTACTGCAGGTGTGATGTGCTGAAAAAAAGTGACGAAAATTGAGTTTGATATACCTCAAGTTAACAATCAACCATTGTAAGAGCATGTGTATTTATAGATATCAAAAGTACATAAATTGTGTTCCTATAAATTATGGAAAAACCATATTTGAAACAAAATTATGGTAAATTTCTATAGTAATCAAGTTATGGAAAATTCCATTGGAATCAAGTTATGGAAAATTTCCATTAGAATCAAATATGGAATGTCTTCATACACTCCATAAAAAAAAATTCACGAATACTTCAAGCCTTGTCTTTAAAGGTTCGAAAAGTTGGACACCGCAACAAGCCTTGAAGCTAGGGGCATTTGTAAACAATGAAATTTTATTGATAAATCCATATTAAATTTTGGATTAATACATAGATTCATGATATATCGACCAAGTCAAATTAATGGTTAACAAAGTCGGATTAATATTTAAGTCAAAATATATGACTTAAATAAAGTCCAAATTACATTTGGGTCAGCCGATTAAGTTGACAAGACGAGCCCAATTCAGGCTTTTCAATCCCAAGGTCCTCTAAAATCCTTGAACACCGAAATACCCCAAAAACCCTAGCTCACAACTATATAAAGGGTTCTCATGAGACAAAAAAAGGCAAAAAAATAATTTATAATTGATACCCCCAAAACCCTAGCTCATGAAAGCATAGGAACATGGTTTTCCACAAGTATAAGAAGAAATAATTGATAAATTTTTCAAAAGGAAACTAGAGGAGCGTCAATGTGATTATGCTGAGGGAAAATCAAATGGCTTTGAGACATTGGAAGATCTCCATAAAGATTTAGAAGAATGGAACGAGAAAGAAAACAAACGAATACTAAAGTATAAGGTTATGCACCCCGACTCTGAAATATCTTCAACTATTCTCTGACGACATTGCATCTAGAATTGATCTTTAGACTCAATATAGACTGAAAAGAAAGTAGAAAGGGAGACATTTGTATATATGGTTTTAGTAAAACCGTTACTGTTTTTTGATATATTACAAATTTACGTATTTCAAAAACATTATATGTCAAGTAATCAAAGAAGCGCTATTTTTCATTTTTCTGTAAATTCCACTCGACTCTATTACTATGCAACTGCAATGCAATATATACGAGATACTGTTAGTTGGGATTCATGGAACTCTCATCACATATGTACATAATATGAATACATTGAATACATTAAATGAGGGTGACAAATGCGCACCACTATAAATGGAGATATTTGTTATGCAAACATTGTAATCCGTATTAACTTTTGTGCACCTCGACTAATTTCACGAAATACTTGCCACCTCACACAATCCACAAGCAACAAGTACATGGTCACTTTGTGTACAAAGGATAGGACAAATGAGAATAATCACTTAGTATTTTTTGTCTCCGCTGAGTTTTGAACTTGAAACCTCATAGTTTTCAACCACTTCATTAACCACGAGGCAACACCCTTGGGTACATGCGGTCATTAATAATTTAAAAATTGTTGTACATGAATTACTTATTTTAATGGAGTGGTCTTGCTTTTAAGTAGTTAATACCTACATCGCTAATTTAATAATTGAGTTTACACAAAATAGGAGCCATAATTAGAATGAGTCGAATTTGAAAATGTACATTCCAAGGGCACCCAAGGGTGTGGAATAAAACAAACATATTAAATACTTTTTTTGAGAAAGGTAACACTGATATTTATAGAACACGTCGTAGCATCACATTAGTGTTATAGGGAATGACACACTAAAATGTAATAGGGGAAGATGACTGCTTTGGCCTTTGCAGTCTATAAAATTAGAAGTTTCTGTCTAAACTTCATGGCTACTAATTAGTATTTGATATTTGTCTCAGATGATTGCGATCGTTGTGGAGATATGATTTTAGAGCAAAAATGAGTTGTTAATTTTGAAGGCAATGAGGTCTCAAAAGTAAGTTTTTTATCTTTTCGGCTATTCTCTTTGTGCTCGTTCAACATGCCTAGTCTCCTTTTGTTTTCTAAGCTAAATTAATTCAGAAGTTTTCACTTATTGTTGACATTATATATTCCATGGTTCAATAATAGAATACTGCCTATTTAGGTATGTGGAGAACAAAGTGAATATGTGATCTCAGGCATGGATTTTTTGCATCTCTGTATCTGCCTGTAGAGGATTTCAACCGAGATGAGTTGCTGTAACTGAAAATCTGAATGTTGGTAGTAATTTTACATAACATGACAATATATTTGCGCTTTTGATTGATTAGTAAATGATTTTTTCGTGCAATAAACTTTTGAAGTTTTATCCCATTATGTGACATATGCCAAAATGAAAGATTTTACAACTTCCATAGCCCCTAGGATAGTCATAAGGAATGTCAGTGTGGATGACCATCAATTGATCATGCTAGCTGTGACATTAGTTTACGGGTGCAATGCATAATGTTTTGGAAGTGGAAGTCCATTATGTATCGGTTATCTAATGGCTTAGCCCTCACCTTTTATTTTGTCTCCTGCCCAATATGATACCCCTATTTCTTGGTTCCATTTGGTTTACCCCCTTTTCGGATAACCCATGGCAGTAGGAAAAGGTCAAATAACTTGAAATGTAGAGTGGAAGTCCACAATCTAAGAGTTGGCTTATATAATATAATCTCATATTCAGTAGTAATTGTTTTGAAATGCTTCTAGAGGTGAGTAGCTGATTATCTTATTTCAATTATAAAGGATGCTTAGAAAGACCGAAAAAGATGTTAAAGTGTATTAGAAAAATATAATGCATGAATAACTAATGCAAGCATTACTAATACATGAATTACTAATACAGTCTACTCATCATTGTTTGTAGGTTCCTCTTTTTTGGTATAACTCTTTTATACAACAAGTTGACCTTGTTTTATCAATGAAACTTTTTGCTTGATTAAAAAATAAATAAAAAATTAAACAAACAAATTTCATAATGGTAAGAGTTGGGCATAAGTTGCATTATGACCCATTGTTTATCATATTTTTATCCAACCCATCACAATCCAACAAATTTTTGGGTTGGATTGGACAATTACTCATTTAATTGATTCAATCCATTTTGACCGGCCAAATTCAGTCCAAATTAACAATTTTCCAATTTGCCAAGGGAAAATGCATAAGTACCCCCCACCCCTCCAATCTATACCACAAATCCCAAGGATACACTTATAATATACTAAGGTTCTATTACCCTCCCCCCCACTCCCCCGAACTTATTTTATAAATAATTTTCTACCCCTTTTCGGCCTATGTGGAACTATCAACCAGATAGCTTGAAAAAAATTGTCAACACACGCTGGGATAGAAGATAGTGCCACGTAAGACGAAAAGGGGTAGAAAATTATTTATAAAATAAGTTTGGGGGTAATAGGACCTTAGTATAGTGTAAATGTGTCTCTGAGATTTCGGTCCTAGGTTTGGGGTGGGGGGGGGGGGTACTTAAGCATTTC
>JAJOOH010008035.1:0-13687 GCA_029582605.1 Solanum gracilifrons
AGAAAATGGTGTTCCCGCTTACTCCTATTTATACGGGGGATGAAGAAGATAAGGTTCACTGCGACTGGTTGAAATTCCTGTTAAATAAGAACAAAATAATTTTTTTAATGTAAAAGTTTGTAATTATAAATATATTTTTTTTCGTTTTTTTTGTGATAATATTTGATTTAAAATAAGTTAAATTAATGATTGAAAGGAAGATTATTCAAAATTTGTTGTCTGAAATACTTTCTCACCATTTATACGACTACAAATAATTTCATTTAATAATAAAAGTAAAATTTTAAAGTTATTTTTTTTTCAATTATAAAAAATGTAACATTCTTTTTAGATAGATTAAAAATAAAAGTGCAGCGTGTATAAAGGAAACTATTATTTGTGGACTATGAGGAGTACTTATTTGGTAATGTTGCATAAAATTTGAAAAAGTTTTGATACAACAATAATATACAAGTTTAGTGAAATTTTATAAGTGAGAGTATAATTGTACATAATTCTAATTTTATCTTATAAAAAGTATAGAAATTATTTTCGACCCTCAACACAAGTAAAACATATCAAATAAATAGAAAAAGAAATAAATACCGTATAAAATACCTATACTAATAACAATCAACATGAAATTGAAAACAAAAGAAAAGGAAACAACATATAATTTTAGTAAAAATGAAAGTCTAAGAAATAAATACTATAATAATATCATTGATAAGAAAAATTCAATACTCCCTCTGTCCCAATTTATATGACTCACTTTTCTTTTTAGTCTGTCCCAAAAAGAATGACACATTTTTATTTTAAGTAACAATTTATCTATGAAATGTCTTTTTTACCCTTAATGAAATGATTTACAACCATACAAATTTCTATCATTAATTTTGGACCACAAATTTTAAAAGTCTTTCCATTTTTCTTAAAATTTGTGCCAAATCAAAGTACATCATATAAAATGGAACGGAGGAAGTATCATACAACTACCTATTAATCTTTTACTTCAATCTACGATTTTCATATTTTTATAATTCAAAATTTCAAATTTGCTTCCAAACACCTATTAAGATTTGAGTGGTGAAATGGGACCCATATTACATGACACGTGGCAAACGGCAGCATTGCTTCGCGAGAGTACTTAGCGGTATGTGGTATAAAAACGTGTAAGTTATGGTGGCTTTATAGTCCAATTACATAAGGACACGTGTACCATGATAGTGACTTCCAAACATTCCATTTTTTATTTTTTTTTAAAACATTCCCCTTTACCATTAATGATTTTTCACAAGATAATTTATTATTTTATATATATATTTTAATAGTTAAATAATTTATAAAGTTATATTTTCTTCGTTTTAATTTATATGATATGATTTAACTTGACATAAAAGAAATTACTTTTGAAATGTATGGTTTAAAATAAATTATAGAAGTTTGTGTGATTATAAATTATTTCATTTATAAAATAAATATTTGAAAGTTAAATTTTTACTAAATATGTAAATGTGTCATTCTTTTATAATTGATAAAAAGAAAAGTGAGTCATATAAATGAAAAAATGAGCGTTATTAATAAGGGTAATATAGTAAACATGTCATTTTATTTGTGCCCAATAACACATGAACGAATAAAAATAGATGGAGAAAGTAATATTTTATTGATCTTCTTTTTGTGTATATCAAAGCAACTTCTTTTACTTTTAGAGATAATAGTAAATTTTATTTAGACAATTAAATTATAATTTATTATAATTGAACACATGATAAAATATTCATATTAGATATTTTCACCTCAAATTTGAATAATATTTTTGCGTGCATTCTCAAATGTCTGGTATGTAGATAAGTTAATCGCTTAAACTATGTCACAACCTTTAATTATACACACTTGCCTCGATAAGTCGTGAAACCTCACGCATGTTCTAATTGAAGTTGATGTGTATAACTAAAAGATATGACATATTTTACATGGCTAACTTAACTATCTAATAGACACTTAAAACACACAGATATTTTTTCCCAAAAAATCAGAGCCGAAAATGTCTAATATAAACCACTTTATCAAGTGTTTAATTAGAACAAGACGTAATTTGAGTGTATGAATGAAATTTATTAATAAATTTAAGAAATTATTTATGTATTCTAAAAGGGAAAAGGCGCAAATATGCCATTGAACTTTCATAAAAGGCTTATTTATGCCATCCGTTAAAAGTTTGGCTCATCAATGCCATTACCGTTTAAGAAAAAGGCTCATTCATGCCATTTTTTTTTAACGGTGATTTTGCAAAACCATTTTTTAAAATGTTTGTTCAGAATTTTGATTTTTTATTATAAAAAAAATAATGACGTGGCCGAATTATAATTGGTCACATGTAAAAAATAATTTTGCAAAACCACCGTTAAAATATTTGTTCAGAATTTTGATTTTTTATTATAAAAAAAATAATGACGTGGCCGAATTATAATTGGCCACGTGTAAAAAAAGGTTTTGCAAAACCACCGTTAAAATATTTGTTCAGAATTTTGATTTTTTATTATTAAAAAAATAATGACATGGCCGAATTATAATTGGCCAAGTGTAAAAAATGGTTTTGCAAAACCACCGTTAAAAAATAATGGCATGAATGAGCCTTTTCTTAAACGGTAATGGCATAGATGAGCCAAACTTTTAACGGATGGCATAGATGAGCCTTTTCTGAAAGTTTGATGGCATATTTGAGCCTTTTCCCATTCTAAAAATATCATATAATATGAATAGGATATACTATGAATATAAAGAGTTTAAATTAGTGAACTAACTAAGTAAGAATTATCTTAAGACAAGTTCAATGTTTTTTAATTTGTTGTTCGAACCTAGTCTCTTTCCTTCTTACCTATATAATTAAGTTACTTGCACACTAGAGAATATATAATTATGAAATATTATTATTATTATTTAAATAAAATATAAAATAAATCCATTAGGTTTGATGGATTCAACCTTAAATATTTACCACTAGATTCATTACACTTTTAAAATTGTGGTTATTTTATTATTGGATTAAAATTTTAATAGTTTTCACATATATTTCATGTCAAAATTTAGAACTTAATTCAATATAGATTACTTGTGTTACTAGTATGATGTGATCATTTAACAATATTCAATGAATTTGTTTTCTAAAAAAGTGGATGAATTTAGGTCATAATCAAATCTTATCATGTTATGTTTCTGATAAAAGGAAGAGAAAATATTTATATATACAATTAAAAATAATGCAAGGAATTAAAACATCATTTTGCAACATTGACTATATACCTTTCTAACCTCCACAACTTTATATCCAAATTCAAATATAAATTGAATTGTGATAATAGATCGACATCCTTGGAATAAAATTAATTTGTCTATGTCATTATCAAACTCGAGATTTTTTATTGATAATAAAAAAAATATCTCAAATATTTCTCAATAATTAATTTGTTTGAGTTTTTTCTATGTAATACTCAAAATCTGTTCTGAAACTCGACTGATTCAAATAACTAAAAAGTTCATTTTAAAGAACAAAATATTGTTGGGTTCGAAAGCGATTAGGGAGTCATGCGGAAGCTTACAATTGCATATCATATAGTTAATAAATCAAATGACAAAACTTATCTAAAAACATAATATTATTATTGATATGACCAACTGACCTACATAATTAAAAACTAATTAAAAACATAGAACCTGTAGAGAAAATCTCTCCATAAACAAAACTCTCTAAGCAACTACATTGTGGATTCTATTGTGTTTTGCTATGAGAATAAATATCTTCAATTTATAGATCTCTAAACTTTTCCTCCAAGAAAAAAAATAAACCAAATATGGAAGATAATTACATTTTCCTTTCATAAAAAGTAAAAACATTTATGGCAATATTTTATCTTTTCTTTTAGGAAAAAATAAATTTCAAATAAGATAAAAAATCAGGGTAAAACCCTAACAAATACTATCTATTAATTACAATTCTTTTTTCAGGACTCAAACTCGAGACTCGTCTAGCCTTTAAGTATATCTAGTGTAGGTGTATTCTAGGGAGGTTTTGAGTGAAATAATTAAGGTGTTTGGTCTATGTTTAACTTGTTAGGTAACAGTCCTATTTTTATTTTTTTGTCTGTTTTGTATTTCTTTTTTTTGGTAGAATATTCTGGAACTAAAATTTAATTGGAATTGGACATATCATGACAATCTAATTAGGCTGTTAATTTTTTATTTTCTCTTCTTATAGTTCATTAGTGAGTAGATCCTCTTCAGACATGTCCTTGATAACTTGGCATTTTTTCTATCTCCATTTTTGGGAGCGAGAGTGCTTGGTCGCTAGATTCGATTATGTTAGTTTTGAGATTGGTCTTACATTTTGTTACGAGCTAGTTGGATAGATTTGAGTTCAAGTGATATTTGTGTTTGATATATTCGGTATTCAGTATTTATATTGAATTTTGATTGACTTAAGATTCACGTTGGGAAGTTTAACTTTAGAGTGTGAAACACTTCTATCAAAGACAATGCCATTTTCAGAATTCGAAATTGAAACTTATGATTAAAAAAAATACTTAACATTCCACTGCAACTTTAGATAGTCTCAATTTAAGTTGTCACACTTAGAACAATCAGTTCAAAACTTCCAATTTTGCTTCAGATTGTTCCAAAATTTGTAATTCTTAGCCCATTATGAACTAATTGTTCAGTAACCCAAAAAATGCCATTGAATTGACTATTATTAGGTGGACTTAAATAGAAAGACTAGTCAAAAACTTTTATCTTAATTAATGTTGAGTGCCCAAATATATTGAAAAAAAACTCATACTTAATTACAGATAATTATCTAACTTTCAGATTATTGCATCATAGTTATAAAATTATTATTTTAGTAACAAAAAAGAAAAGAATAATATTTCAATTATGCTTATATATATACTCTCTGTCCCATTTTATATGTCATTCCTTTCTATAAATAGTTGGACCACAATATTTGTCATTTTATAAAATTTATGCATAAATTATCATATTTTGCCTATTATACCCTTGATAGAATAGTTAATTAATCTTGTCATTTATTAATAAAATTGACTTAAGAAAACATTAAATAAGGGTAGAAGGATAAAATTACATCATTACTTAATGCAAGTGTAAAGTAAAAAAGTGACATATAAAATGAGACGGAGGGTGTATAATATAAAAAATACAAGATATGTCAGAAAGTGCTAAATTCAATTTCCCAAAAAGGTTTAAAAATATTCCCTCCGTCCACTTTTAATTGTCATGTTGCGGTTTTTGAAAGTCAATTTGACTAATTGTTAAATTTAAATTAGATTATGTTAATTCAATATTTTAAACAAAAAATTTAGTTATTCAAAAACTATATGAAAAGTAATATAAATTTATTTATCGATTTCGTAAAAGAAAATAATCCTAAATTTATTTATCGATTTTCGAGGTGAGTGTGTGTGTGGGGGGGGGGGGGATATAAATAAGTGAATATTTGTCCATTAATTTGATTTCTTAATTATTTTTAAAATTTAGGATTTTGAGAAATACAATTACATGAAATGTCGACCATTTGGTGCAATTATTGGAAGGAAATAGTGAAGTGGTCCCTCAAATTTATACTTTTTTGTCATTTAGGTACCCTAAAATGTTGTGAATTGTCACTTTATGTCCTTATTTTGGGAAAATATCATGTGTCCATTTGTAATGGTAGATAAATTGTTGGTTAGCATATTTCCATAAGGTTGGCCTTGATCATCTTAACCTAAGCACATTATTCTCATTTTGATTTCTATTATTGACCTTTTGTCTTTTGGCATGCAATTTTTGAAAAAAAAGAAATATTTATTCGTATACGATGTTTATACAAAATTAAATAATATGAATTCTGAAGTTAATGTAAAAATATATTGAATCTGTCTGAAAAAGTTTTACTCGGAAAGTAGAAAAGGCAAATAAGTTATTTATTATAAGATGTTGAATATTTTAATGGAATGATGTCTTTTGGAAAAAAAACATACAGATTCAATCTAAATTGGATAATATTACATCATGTTAAGAGTATCGTTGAGTCCGTTAATTCCATCAATTACTTAGAGCTATTGATTTGGTGTAACGAGTATGGAAATAACAAGGGATGGTGTAGAGCCATGCTTATTTTCATTGTCTATCTTTGAGCCTGATTACTAATTTTACCCGTAGCTTGAAGATGTATAAATAAAAAAGAAGTATGTGGGCTTGCCGATCATAAATACTCGAATAATCTTGAGCGACACATAATTAACATCCAAATTAGCATATGAATGGGAATAAGTCATGCAAATTTAGTTTAACGGGAAAATTGTTGGATGCATATGAACAAAGTCTCACGTAAAATGTTAGAAAAGGAAAAAAGGGTGCATAATCTCTTTTCTATACATTAGAAAAGAGAACAATTATTTATTATTTACTATTTCTTCTAATGATATGATTAATGTATAATTGAAGTTTGAAAATATTGACATCCAGAAGACAAATCATGCTAATTTATCTCATCACACTTGCATGTTGGAGAAGGAACTATTTCTTTTATTTTTTTTAAAAAGGAATAGAAGGAATTAATAATGTCAAAGTTAAATGCATTTGCCTAGGAATTTTTTATTTTTTTTATTTTTTTGTTGTCTTTTTTTTTTTTTTAGTGGTCCAAAATGAAATTCATCATGGGACATAATATGTCATAATATGCCAAATTTATGAGGAAAATGAAGGGAGAGACTCCCTTGTCACCACTTGTGTGATGTTTATCTTTTAGCTAAGAAGAAAAAATAAATCTAATATTTGCTCATATGTTGTTCAACCTTATGTATAAAATATTAGATTATCGTTTAAGGTTTATAATAATTTATATAATTTTAGTTAATGGTCGAATTTTTCTCATTAAAAATTTCAGATCATAGTCTAAAAAGTTCAAAAGTTGCGAGAGAGCTAAGTCATTTACTAAACAACTATTATATTACAAAGGGACATTTGACGAAATCTTTTATTTTATTTATCTTCAAGATCTAAAGACAAATTCAAAATTTAAAATTATGAATTCATATAAGATATACACGATCTATAACCGAGAGAAATTACATCCATCTCATCATAAGCACCTATTTGGTTACTCAACTACCACATGTGAGCCTCCCTTTTTTCGATGAAAAGCGATTTACCTTCAAAAGTGAAACTTATTGTCATAAAATAGAATTAATCAGACTTTAAAGTGAATATGGGTTGTGAAATAAAAGAAAAAAAGGTAAACCTCCTTCAATATGTGATTTTGTGACAAACCAAATTACCTATTAAAATGTGTAAAGTTGGCCTAATGATATAAAATTTCTTTTATAGACAGCAGACAATGTATATAACTTATTACTCAAAATAATAATAATATAAGATTAAGTTCAAATTAGCCCATTAGTTGTAAGATAAACATGCAAATTGTAATTTTTAACCTTCTCATGAGACTAGGTAGGCATGAAGAAAAGTGGGTAGTGGCTCATCTATCTTTTTATCTATATAATTGTGGTGTCTGAATAAACATGCAGACACCTCGACTAATTTCACGAAATACCGCCCATCTCCCACCAGCACAGGTACCAAATGACTCTGGGTAGTGGGTCATCTATTATGAAAGTTCCTTTGTTATGGACCTGAAACACAAACTCAGCTCTTTACTTCCTAAAAAGATGAATGTGCAAGCAATATGGACTGCAATGATAAGAACAACAAGTGATGAGAATAATACATGTTACATATGAAAGAAAGAGTAACAATTCCATGTTACAATCACCAACCATGGTGTAAAAAATGTATCACATGGATATGCCTAGCTCGACTCAAACAATTCGCCGCTGCACTGCAAAATTGATCAAAGTTATTCATCAATGAATGAGGAAGAGGAAGGAAAAATTAGCTTCACTACAAAGGTAATGGTGTGTGTAATGATAATATGTTGAAGCAAAGCTCTTCTTGATATCCTTGGATTTGTGAAGACGATTTCTGCTTTGAGCGGTTTCTGATACGCGACTTGCTGATATACTTCTCTGGCATCTGTGCTTGACTAACAGCTCTTAATCTTCCATTTTGTGCAACAGCAAAAGGGAAGCTAATTGAGCCTGGAGTCTGTTGCTCCTTTGGAGATTCATGAACATTAGATGGAGCGTTGGACAATGGAGATGACGGTTTAGGACTCAACTTTCCCTTCCGAGCCGTAAATGTATGCTGTAGCTTAGGTGGCACCTGCAAGCCAAAAGAAAATTGTAATGAAGTTAAAAGATTTCCAAAGTACCTGGATGTTGTTTATTCTATAGTTGCAAAGCTATGTTGCTCGGACTCTCAAAAAATGTCGTTTGCTGCATATCAGATCCTCCAAAAGTAGTGTACTTTGGAGGATCCACGGCTGCTACAGCATTTTTAGAGAGTCCTTACATAAGACGAATATTGTCTGATATCCCTTAAAGCATCTATCTTTTTCCAGACATCATTACTCAAGTTTCTCAAATAACTACGTTCATATTGCAGCATGTTCGATATAAGCTTTTTGATAAGATAGTATTATGTATTGTGATATGGTGAGCGATGCTAATGATAATTCGCTGCTGTTTATCAAAGCTGCTGCTCAGATGATAAACATTTTTAGATTCATTTTAGGAAACTAATTCCAACTGTAACATAATCTCTATAGACGAAGCTTCGCTAACCAAACTTTAAGTGATTTTCAAACTTACAGTGGGAACCAGGCTACAGGCAGCAAATGACAAAGAGGATGCTCCAAACGGAGCCTTCCCAGATCTGTTATCCTTCTTGTCACTTTTAGCTGAGCTTTGATTGTCAGCAGATCCAAAACTTGATGCAGTAACCTCCTCTTCGTCTTCCTCCTCCTCGTCCTCCTCCTCATCTTCCTTCTTTTCCGCCCAAGTTTTCTCAAGTTCATCTGTTGATTCAGAAGGTACAATATCATCTTCTTCTTGGGTTCCCATTGCAACTTTCTTTTCCTCCTCTTCTTGCATTCTTTTTAATTCATCATCCATGTCTTCCAACGCTTCCTTTAGAGACAATTCTGCTTCTGCTAATTCTAACTCTTTTTTCAACAGCTCTATCTTCATCTCACCTGCTTTCTTCTTCTCTTCGGTCCATTTCTGAAGTTTGTCAAACATTGGTTTGCTTGCATTTTCCACTGAGTTAACAAACCGCTTCCACACACTATCTGATTTGACAGTCCCACCTCGTCCATAAAACTCGTCAAATCCTAGGGGAAGGAATTCAACTTTATCAGGATCGACATCTTCACCCTCTTTTACAGGAGGTTGCCAAAACAATCGTACGCCATGTTCATCATCTTCCACATAGTTGATAACCCTTCCAGTCGGAGTGTGCAGGATGACAGGATCTTCAGTATAGAGGAGTTTAGAAGGATCTTCAGGATCAGGCTCAGGTTCCTTGTTAAGTAAAATAAACTCCGGCTTTTCATCTAATAAAGGGGAATAAAAGGTAAGTCAAATTAAAGGGCTTCAGAAGAGAGACCAGTTATCAGGTCGTTTTAAACAATTTGAACAGAAAATAAGTGCTGAGAAGTACTAACAGCAGGTATATCTACTTTATGATACTCAGTATCCATAGCAGTGAGCAAATTAAGTTGGTTGAAAAGAAATATCAAACTTGAAATGATGTATAGTAGTAATCATTTATTTTTAATTCGAATTGTTGGAAGTGAAAACTTATTATTTAAGGCAAGTGTGAAGTGTTTTAGGTGAAGGGATATGAAGGCATAATACATAAACAGACACTCAAACTTGGCCTCAGTTGGCAAGCAAGCACTCCAAATTTGAGAGTGCACAACTCAACACCTCAACCTGGTCTCAACAGGCAACTAAACACTCCAACTCGTCCCTACTCTGTCTCCTGGACACCAAATGCTGATGTGACGCATAAATTTCGGAGATGTCTAGATGATCATTTTGTAAGTTTGGAGTGTTCAATTGACACAGTGGAGACAAGTTGAAGGGTCAAGATGTGTATACTCAAAGTTGGAGGGATTTCTTGCCAGCCAAGGCCAAGTTTGAGTGTCGGTATATGTATTATGCCTAACTAATATGAAATAGATGTAATAAGAGTCTTATGAAAGCCAGATAAACAATATAATAAATTACATGTTTTAGTAGCAGACATTTGATTTTCTTAGTGAAATCATTCTTTCTGCCCAAGATAATGGAATATAGCATCTGTTTCAAACATAGGAAACCAAACACATTCTCTTTTAGCTAAATTCTTTCCAATAGAATCCCCGTTCAAGCATTCTCACACAGCCTTTGTGCACTGTGAAGTACACGTGTTTCTTGTAACATAGTTAATGATAACCTGTAACACACTAGTATCAAAAGGTAGAGAGCCTTAAACTACAGCTGTTCATAGATGTTTCTCAATGATGTTGACAGCAGAAGGTTGACTATTTAGAAGCAATGAAATCTGCGGCAGAAGTTAGCCATGACCATCCCTGATAGATGATATAGAATGACTAAAAGAATCATACCTTTGGACCACCAATGTTCAAGCTCTGCAGGCATAGGTAATCGCAAAGGAGCTTTGTAAAATGAGTTCAACCACATTTCTCTCTCTTCATCCACGTCACGTGTATATGCTTTCCAATAATCAGGAACCTGCATAACAAGTGACTCAGTTAACTTTCCTTACAGTTTTTTGAAACTGTTAAGTTTGGTTGTCTTTATAACAGCACAGATAATAAACAGACTGAAGTTTGATTTCAACTCACTTCATAAAACTGGTTGATGAAACCTGGTGCCATCCACACATCATCTTCTTCATATAAATATGGATGTTGAGGATCACTATAGGGGCCTCTCTCTTCTCTCACCACTACCAGGGAACAGGCAAAGTAGGTTTAGAAAAGTCATTAGCCCTTGAACCAACTCAACAAGTTCATGAACGATGATAATAGTAGGGAAGTTGATGGGAGTGTAACTAATCATAGGGGGGAAGCACATAAATCAGATAAATAAGAAAGCACTACATACTTCCATCAGGCTTGTTAATAAACATCCGGGCCTTAGCAGCTGCAACTTCTGCTATACCTGCATGCATCTGAAATAAATGCTGTAAATATTTCATAAGCTTCAGCTAAAAACCTAAGCAGCATATGCTTAGTCTTCAAATTACCGCTGAAATTTCTGCATCACATCCATAAGTATCTCCCGCTACATGTTCTCCAAAATAAAAACGACCCTGCACCACAATATGAGAACGTTAACTTGATCTCTATCATCGGGCCTAGATTCTCAAAGCCACTACAGATGTATGTGCATCAAAATCTTGAATTGAAACCAGAAATGATGAGTCTATGAGAACACAGTCAGAATGTGACTCCTCCTTCCATAGCTTTGAGCTCATATTGCCATGGTCAGCTTAAAACTATTGCTTCTATTTAATTTTAGAAGTAGTTATTGAAAAAAATTACAAGAAAAGAGTCATTTTCTGTAACTAGCTTTTGTCATAAATCTTGCTGCAAATGAGTTATTGGGAGCTTAAATTTTATGTATTTTCAATTCAATGTGAGGACTATAAGCTGATTGAATTGTTAGTGGTAAAGCTTTTATGAGTTGTTTGACCTTTCCTATAATGTGAGGACTATAAGCTGATTGCATTGTTAGTGGTAAAGCTTTTATGAGTTTTTGATGTTTCCCACATAACCAAATCCAGGGTTAGGTTCCCCCAGAACATCCCTTATCAGTGTATGGACGGTTATCTCTCGAGCACAGGTTATCAACGATTACGATCATTCAGAGGCATTTTAGTGGGAATCGGGTTTCTAGAGTTCTTTTTCTTCAAATTCAGCAACCTATACTAATAAACTATTCAGAAGATATCCCATATACAACCTTATATAAGCCGAGAGAGAGAGAACCCAGGTTTAGCTTAAAAACTGTCTTCTTCACCAGTTCTCCCCCCAGTTTTCTGCCTCTTTTCTTGAAAGTTCTTCTTTGATTTTTCTCGACCATTATGAGACAAACCTAACTTCCACCAGTGGGGTAAAGGATGGACAAATTTTGCAGTAAGAACTACAGATAAGTTCATTGACTCATATCTTGTTTAAATTACAAGGTTTTCTGTTTTTAAGAGTTAAAATATATTTTCCTCATGTCAAAGTCATATGCCATGATTTTCCTTTAAGGTTGGCAATTATCTAGTGAGAATGAGAGTCTTGTGCAATTTGTTAAAGTTTCTTATTGGATAAATGAATTTCTGATCTCAAATACGAGAATGAAGGTTTGACAGGAACTTACATAAATTGTGCGTTCATTAACTTCATATAAACCGCAACCATGCATTCTTCCATGCTTCCATTGGCCAGCATAGCGATATCGCCCCTTCTCCCTAACAGAAGAACATGATAAATAACCAAGTTTAACATGAACGTTTGTGTCCTTGAGTTACAATCACCAGTTATACCCTTTTTATACATAGTAGAGATAACAGTAGATTAGCAAGAAAACAAGGATAGATTAATCCATCACTCAAATTAAAAGAATTCTACATGTTACAGAGTTTGACTAAGAAAACAGGATAATAAAAAAGACTCTACTGGAATTAAAGGGGAAAACATCTATAGTTCAGTGACAAAGAAATATCAAAAGTCAAGTCATGCACGAGACACAGTATCAGTTGCAACTAACATAGGCTGCGCTTCAGATAAATAATGCAAACAGACGAGATTTTCCACGCCCATCAATTCTCAGTTTGCACGTAAGACTTACGGTTTCTTGCCGAATTGCCTGATCCATTCATCATTCTCATAGAAAGGAATTTCATAACTTCCGCTCGTTAGCTCCACAGTATCTTCAATATCCTTCTCCAGCCATTCTCTGTCTTCTGGGGACATGAAGTCTCTCTTTATAATCTTGCCTTCAGCTCTCATCTTGGCTTCAAGTCTGGGAAACAATTACACTACTTAATACGAAAGCTAGAACATCAAAGGAAAAAATATCTATGTGCAACGTTTTGGAGCGTAAACATACTTGGATCCTGGGATGGGTTCTATGTGGGGTATCTCAACCTCAACAACTCCATGACCTTCCATGTTGTTTTGCAGCCATTCACCTTCATACCTGTGAGAAGCAAAAAGAAATAACAAATGATGTGATGCAGACGTAAAGTTAAAGAAATCCTGACAAACAACGTAATATAAATTAAACACACCAAGCAAATGGTAAAGTGACAACTAGTAAAAATAATACTGACAAACCTGACCAGCCCTTGCTCAGCGACATAAACACCTTTTCCATGTGCCAAGTCATCCCAAACAGTGCCTTCATACCTTCAAACATAAAAGGTCATCCTTTTTACGGATAACATCATCTAAAACCAAGAAGAAAAAGGAAGAAAAGCTAAACCGTGACCAAATGGTAGCAATTAATTGTCACATTAGCATTGCTTAACATTAATAAAGCATATATTTACTGGAGTTTGGAGTAGTTAGACATAAGACAACATTAATTTGACAAGAGATCCCAAGACGGGGAAGCAAAACCTAACAAATACATTGTATTCCCAAACACAAAGTGAAACTGCGATCATGGCAATAAAATAGAACCTAGTTTATACAGGATGCCAACACGAATAGGCAAACAATTCCAAATATCAGTAAGGTAATGCA
>JAJOOH010008038.1:0-13740 GCA_029582605.1 Solanum gracilifrons
CTTGCAGTTGTATCTAGCCCCTGGCTAGTTGTGGTCTGTCTAGTGTCAGTCATCTCTATCTGCATACAAGTATCAATTATAAGCCAGAAACCTCAACCCTTAAGACAATGCTCTATAGCACGAGGTGAGAAAAAGAAGGATAGTCATTCTAACATGCCCGATAGCTTCTTGCTTATCAGATGTGGTGCACAACACATTTATAAAGAAGACTCTACCAGACATGGCTTGCAGACTACCTAGGATACAACGCTGCTCTGATACCAAGTTTGTCACTCCCCAAACTCTAGGGGCGCAACTGGCTTCTAATGCCAAAACTCAGGCCCGACCCGACCCTGCTGAACCATTTTCTAATAGCGCATGGCAGCCACACACAATCAAGAAAATAAACAAGTATATATCGGCTTAAAACTAAGCCTACGGTCGGCAAGGCCCCTGTCAACTGATCTATAAAATAAACAGCTACTCCCAGGAGATCATATAAATAAATAGCCGTCGAGACCCCCATGATACATCAAACAACTCACAAGCTTCAGCAAACCAACAACATAGGCCTGTATGGCCATAACGTAGCTATACAACCCACACACTAGTCTGTAAGACACTAAGAGTAGTAAGAATTAGCGGGACAGGGCCCCAGCCTACCCATAAAGATATATACAACAAAAGGTAACAAACCTCCCAACTCTGGTAGATCCGAAGGAAAGGGCTAGCCAACTAGATAAAAGTCAATCTTGCTGCTGAGGAGGTCTACTTAGTCGTCTGTCAGGACCTGCATGCATGAATGCTGAGCCCCCAAGGAAATGGGCATTAGTACAAAATAATGTACAGAGTATGAATTGCAATAGACTATGAGGAGGTATCCTGATATACATGAATAATTTGATAAATAAATCAAGGAAAAGATAGGTGTACTAAGCTGCTCCTAAATCTAAACTTATCAAAAATAATAAAACAACCTACCCAAGCCCACATAAGCTCGGCAGGTACAAACAACACACAAGACCACTTACTGAGACCCTCATAAACCCGGAAGGTGCCAATCAGCCTATATACCCCTATCGGTAGTCCCCTAGCCCCGTAGCCAGTCACATAGCCCTCTTTGGCATTATTATAGCCCTGTAGGCAGCACATATCTCTCTTAGGCATCAACATAGCTTATAGACAACTCATAGCCCTCTTAGGCAATAATATGGCCCTGTAGGAAGCACATAGCCTTCTTAGGCGTTAATATAGCCCTGTAGGCAACTGAAAGCCCTTCTAGGCATCAATATAGCCCCATAGGCAACTCATAGCCCACTTAGGCAATAACATGGCCCTGTAGGAAGCACATAGCTTCGTAGGCATCAATATAGCCCTGTAGGCAACTAAAAGCCCTTCTAGGCATCAATATAGCACCATAGGCAACTCATAGCCCTTTTAGGCATCCATATAACCCTGTAGGCAGAACGTAGCCCTTCTAGGCATAGGTCACATTCCTGCAGCTAACCACAATAGCCCCAAGGTCAACAATAACAATCCAATCGTTAAAAGCGAGCAATTTAGTTAGAAGCAACCTATATAATTAGCCTCTAAGTCGTGTCTAACACAGGGACACTACTAACTGAATAAAAAGCCTGATAAGGGAGGATTATATCAACTCGAGCAGCCAATAATCAACAATAATGGCTACGAGTGTAATAAGGATAAGAGCCCAATTACATTGCTCCTAAGCTTTAAGGAAACATGTCGTAAGTAGGGAATAGACTTAACATACCTTTCCAATGAACGCTCGAAAGACCGTAGTTCCTTCACGAAAGTTGTTTCTTATGTCCTAAGCTTTGAAAATACTATATATACAATGCTGGTACGCACCTATGAATAGTTCATAATTAATCTTAAATCGGGAGATTTGCCATACATCCCCAACTTGTCGAAACGTCTGTAGAAATTCGTAAAAACAACCATAAAAGGGTCCTGAAATGATTACCTTTGTTAACCAAGTGTAAATCCTGAAGAAACACCAATAACTACAAATTTATATCTTCAAAATCAGCTCCAAACGCAGCTAATAGAAGGGAATAACGATTGCCACGTATAGGGCATACATTTCTAGGCACGGGGGAATGTTTAATGGTAGAAATCATCAAAAACTAACCTTCATCATGCTAGAACTCTATAGGAACTCTCTCTTAAGCTTTGTCTGTGGTTTGGAACTTAAATAGAATGTTTTCATGGCTTAAAACATTAAATAAGCCGACATATCATATTTTTGACCCGACCCGGATTCTGCCCCGGCAGTCCCTAGTAAAACTCTCATAACTTTGTGCTGTGATGTGGGTTTGATACGGGGTTTTCTGTGTGGAAAACTAGACTCGTAGGCCTTCGATTTAATGGGTGATAAGATTTCTAACTCTTTATATATTGGAAGAAAATATCCAAGACATTTGACCCAAATTTTAGACAAATTTTTAAAAATGAACTTACGATAACTTTCACCAACTTTTATTTTTCCACTTACTTAACTTCAAAACTTGAGATACAACCCTTGAAAACATAAAATATGACATACCACATCATTTTTAATTTATTACTCACCCTCCTTGTCTTTCCACGAAGATACGAGTTAATTTAGACGTTTTGGAAAGTCGGGGTGTTACAGATCATATGATGTGGGATTTTGATTATAAAGGAAGTGTTTTATGAAATCTAGTACGTATTGATAGAATTGCAAGAATTTATGATGAAATCCATTTCCTTCTTAATGTTGATGATTGAAATTGGGTTTGGAGCCTTGAAAGTTAAATTATGGAATTATGCATGTTCTTACGAAATCTATGCAAATGTTTTAACGATGCTTTGGGAGTAGAGTATCAATATAGGAAACCTTAACAAGTAAACAAATGATAGGAAACTCTAACAAGTAGACAAACAAACAACAAATAGACAAAAGAAAAAGATAAATACATAAAGAAAGGGAATAGAGAAAGAGATGGAGACAATCGACAAAAGCAGAAGATAATAAATCCATAAATCACATAAAATGGCACTACAAAAGAAATACATCTGAAACACAAATAAAAAAAGTACTTCTTTAACAGAAAGGTGCAATAACCCCTAACAAATCGTCATAAAATGACACAAAAGTAAGATCCTAGAAAAACGAAAGAATGACCAAGTTCAGTTTTTAAGATAAACGTGAACAAAGCCTTACAAATCACTATAGAAAGCAGAGTCTTGACAAACATTAAATATACAAGCGAAAATCAAAACTAAACAACATCTTTCTTACACACCACGAATGACAATAAAAGCAAAAATCGAACACAAACAAGATCTATGAGATGAACGGAGTGAAAGTGTGAGTACCTATGATCGAATCAGTGTGAGTCAACCAAGAATCGACAGAGAATCGAAGTAGTTTACGTTTGATGAACTAGGGTTTTAGTTTGTGAGATGAGTGAAAGAGTTGAGAGAAATGGGGATTTTTCTTTAGGTTTTTAGATAGGTTAGTATTGGTGTGGGTAATGGATGTATCGATAGGGTTAAATGGGTGATGAGAGGGTATTTGAATTTTGGGTTAATTAATTGGTCAAACCGGGTTGTGCCGTAGGATTGTGCCACGTTTCACTAATTATTCTTCCATTAGAGAGGGGTTAAATGTGATATGATTTTTGGACGGCAGGGGCCTTAATGACCATTAATGATAGTGCAGGGGTATATTTGTCTTTTTTCCCTTTATTTAATCACCAATAACCAATTGACATCATTCCTTTACATATGGATGCTCTATTTTTGTATGTACATATACTCCTTCTTATACCTTGCCCTTGAGCCCCAAGTATGTTTTTTTCCTCTTTTCTTTAATTTATTTTCTTATTCTTTAATTTTATTATTTTATTCCTGATCTTTTGTTTTTAATGTATATATGTTATCATCATTTTATAACATGCTAACTGATATAGAGCCTTTTGATATGAAGAGGTAAGTCATATTTTTTTTTTCCTTATCAAAGTCATTGTTATTTAAGTTTTTTGTAAAATATTATTATATTATAACATGACAACTAATATAGAGTTTTTGTATGAAGAGGTACGTAAGATTTGTTTTTTTTTATCAAAGTCATTGTCATTTAAGTTTTTGTAATTTTTTTTTTTGTAATGTAAGTGTAATTTTTTTAAATCGATACTTTATATGAATTTGCTTATCTCTCTCTTCTCTAAATTTATACATAATACTAAGGTTAGGTATAGACAAAGTGATGTGATACATTTATATGATAATTTTTTATGTTTAATTTATAATTGTAATAAAATAGCAATGAAAATTACGAAGGCAAAGAAAAGTCGTAAAGAAAAAAATGAGAATTTATATCTACATTTAATATAAATCTATAGATAATTCAAAGGTATATAAAAGAGAAGTTCTGTGACACCTCTTTTTGGCTCAGAATCGTATTTATTTTTCTAATTTTTCATAATAATTATTAATTAATTATTATTGTACAAAACCAAATGTATTTTTGTAACACCCTGTAGCTAAAAAAAGGAAATATACCTGATTTTGGGAAGATGCAGGTGCCAGCCACAAAGGCCAACCACAGCCCGTGGGTTGAACCATGAATTGTAGGAGGGTCCACGGGTTGGCCACCCTGCCTAGTGGTTTGAGGCCAAGAACTACGGCCAGACCTATGAACTATAGGTCAGATCACGGTCCGTGGTTCGAAGCCCAAGATTTTGGTTTTTGATGGCCAACCACGGTCCAACAGGATGGATCGTGGATCAGACCACGGCCTATCGACTGGGGTCCGTCGGTGGCCAGCAGTCAATTATTGTAGGGGTAGTTAGGTCTTTTCTGGTTTTAATTAAATCAAAGTGAGGTCATTTTTCCTATGTTTAGGATCCTTATATAAAGAATTTCAACCCTCAAATTAATTCATTCAAGTCATTATTTCCAAAACCCAAAAGAAATCCCACAGTCTTCCTCTCAAATATTTCTCTCTTTAGTACTTGATGAGGAAGAAAGAATAGGAGCTAGGATCAAGTGTCCATTCCTCAAGAATTTGTGGGCTTTTTAGTTAAGGTATGATAGCTTTTCATCCATGAAATCCTTTCTTCCATGGAGTCACTATGTTTTTCCCCATATCAGAAGATGAAATCCCCAATTTGAGTTAGGGTTTCTTCCAATGTTGTAGGTATTGATGAATGTTGATCCAATTGAGTGGATTATGATTGTTTATGATTGAATTGATAGTATTACATGTTTTTAGGATGAAATTATATGTACCCATGCCTAACCCATGTCTAAAAAGATGAAATTGATGTAAATGGATTTTATGTCATGAAAGGATGATTTGTGGGTTTAGATGTATTCAATCTAGGATTGATGGGATACATTCGAATTGAAGCCTATATGGTGAATCATGATTAGATTTATTAGATATTGAATCTTATGATATGAATATAATATTGAATTTGTTGAGAGTAAAGCTTATGTTGTCAATTGTTGACTATTGTGGTAATTGATTGCAGAAGGGATAGTTCCCACATGAATTGCTTATGTTATGAATGTGTAGGGCTTTCTCACATTGAATGATTCTAGGTTGAAAGGATTGCTCACCTAAAATTAATCTAATGCTAATGACTAAGATATTAATGAGCCTAGAGACGGTTACCCATGACCCCCAAATGAGATGGATATGAGGCGAATATTGTATTCCATTAAGTAGGATAAATATGCAATTACCTTTATTACTTAAAGTTGAACAAGAGGCGACTCCCCATATTTTTATGATATGATTGGACAAGAGGCGAGTACCCATGATCCTTATAGAATGACAAGAGGTGAATGACCATGCCACATGTTGTTAGACAAGAGGCGAATACCCATGATCCATATGTTAAGTTTGACTAGAGGCGAGTACCCATATTCCCTATGCTAAGGTGGACTAGAGGCGAGTACTCAAGATCCATATAAGGACTAGAGGCGACTACCGATGTTTCTTTGTAGTAAGGCAAATAGGTGATTCCCCATGTCTATAAAAGATAAGCTAGACTATGTTATGATGTATGATGAGTTTGGATTGTTAGTTGAGTTTCCTTCCATGATATGTTTTACTAGATGTGGATGACCCAAGTCGTAACTAAGGATAAGTTGAGGTTACTTCAAGAACTATTCCTCCTATGTTATGATGATTTATGTGCATTGATTATGCTTATGACTTATGTTGTTATCTCTTATGCTTATGTTGATGTTTATGTTAGCTATTATATTTAGTACATGTTTGTACTGACACATACTCTTGCCTACATTTCTTATCCAAATGTAGGGTCCGACGATATCGACTCTCATCCCCGTGGATAGGATCATAGTTGAGCAAGATTGAAGATTGGTGAGTCCATATAGTATTCAAGGATATGACCACCATTTCTCTTATGTCCTTTCATTTCATGTTTTGAAAACTATTGTATGGGCTGTGTCCCAAGATATTCATGTTTTAGATGGTTTGAGACAAAGTGTATTAGACTTCCGCTTCGTTTATGAAAGACTTTGATATTGCATAAAAGTTTTAAATTTCCGCTCATTTCTATGATCTTATGTTATGAAAGCTAAGTGGCTTATATGAGGCCTCTCGGGGTCTTGTATTCCATGTTACATCTAGGGGGTACCCCTGGGTCGTGACAAAATTGGTAATCAGAGAACAAGGTTTAGAATGGTTCTAGGATATCTCAAAACTACGTCTAGTAGAGTCTTGTTCATAAGTGTGAAGCGCGCCACATTTATGAATGAGAAGCTATTAGATGTTTAAGAAACTTCACTTCTTCAATTTTCTAAGTCGTGCAATAGAGTTTCACTCTATAAGGTCTTTCTCCTAATCCTTACCTGATGGTCTACATGATATGACTTCTAGAAGGGCATTTGCAAGAAGGACCGAGGGAGAACATATTAACCAAAGAGCTTCTTCTCAAGCTCCAGTTGACCCTCTGGCCGACCTAGTGACTAATGCGGAGTATAGGACCGCTTTTCAAGTGTTGGCTCAAGCCGTGATGGCCCAAGACAATAGCGAGGTTGTGAACCCTATGAGCCCAAATGTGGGTATGGCGGATTCAAGAGTAAGTGTCACGACCTAGGGGTATCCCCTAGAAGTAACATGGCGTATAGAACCCCGAAGAACTCCATACAAGCCACTTAGCATATCATAACATAAGGAATAGAACAATAATAGTAAAAGTGCATCTCAAGTCTAAAATTTCATAAAAACAAAAGTGGAAGACTAGACTCTAAGTCTCAACATAGACATCTATTACAATCTTTGAAATGAGAAAGGGACATAGCCCATACAATCTAGTCCAAAAGGAAATAGAAAGAATGAAACTACAATGTGAAAACATCTATCCTCAGATCAGGAGGACTCACCAACAAGCTAGGATAATAAGAAAATCCAAGCTTTAGCCACAACAATGATCACCTTGAGAACCGGACACTACACTTGGGGAAATGTAGGAAAAGTAGGCGCTAGTACAAAAATGCACGAAGTATTATAGTCATGCATAAAAATATTGAAAACATGCTAAAAGGGACATTTCATTTGAAAGTATGCAATTTATAAACTTTAAAGATCATCACAAGGATAGTGGAAGGCATAACTCGTAGATATAGTCAACACATAGTCATCATAACATAAGAGGAACACTTCATGAATAACCTTAAAGCAAACTTGTGCAATGCATGAATAAGACCTCATAAATCTCACCCATTCTAAGTAAACCCCCTTAGGCCATCACTCATGTTCATCATCTTTAAGACCTTGAAAACTCATATAAAAGATCCTTGAATAACCATAGTTCATAATTCATATTCCTGTACATATTATTGTTGGAATAAGCCTTAACCGACATAGACCATGTGAGCTTAACATGGAATCCAGTGTTATCTACACCGAAAAGGGGTGTCCTACTTGCCTAAGGTAGAAATATACTTTTAGGTTAGGTGGATCCACTAGCTAAATACCTATGGGGGCACATAGTTTATGAGATAAAGAGATTGCTACTAGAAACCCGGACTCAACTAAGGTAGAAGGCTTCTATCTCATGATACATACTTTGGGAACCCAAACTCTACTAGCGTATAAAGAACCCATTTGGAAGCAAGATTCAACTAGCACTGAAGCTGCCTTTGGAAGCCGGACTCAACTAGCGTAAAATATTCCATCTCATATACAATATCAACTCGGTGCTAAGCATTAATATCCACAGAGTTCATATTAAGTCTTGACTTAACTCATAATTCATGGAGGAATGTCTTGAAATTCAATCCAACATAATTCATAGGATAACTCTTAGATCATGCGTTAGAATAACTTTTCACCGTCCATGTCTACATATAGATATGATGTTTTCGTAATTAAGAAACAACTTCCAATTCAAGTGTCTACGATCGTACAATAGTAAAGTAACCCAACCAAGGGTTGGGGTCGAGTCCCAAGGGAGTAGGCTTTCTTTCAAATTCAAAGGTTAATATTTGATACAGTCTCTTCAATGATATTTCTCCTATACCTTTAGTATTATGGAGTATCTATCAACTTTAGGCCCAAATTGATGAATAATTACGATATAAACAAATACTAGAGTAAAACTTGGGGAATTGACCAGCCAATTGTCAAATTTCACTTTGGAAGGGAAATGTTGATACCAATGGTATGTAATTTTGTTTTAGGTAGGTCAGACTATGTATAAGATAATTTTCTCCAGAACAATTACCTTTTCTATGATGAATTCTCTCAAACTTCATCACCAATCGAAAGATGCCCAACCCTTTGCCCTCATCAAATCCACTCTCTCAAGCTAGATACAAAGGATAGGTTCTGTGTTTCACTCTCTCGAGCTGAAATTCGGCTAACCCACTGCTAAGGATGCTGAAATCGTTACTTTGGTTCTAAACTTCTCTCTCGAGCAAGCTCACAACGCGAAAATGGTTGCACTAAATAATGCAAAATAACATCAAATCACCATAACGATCCATACCCTCTTCAAATCAACCTCCCCATTCATATTTCAACACTACCCACTTAGCAAAATTCAACATTTGGCTTCATGGTCAAAACCCCAAGCAAGGGTTTTAGCCACTCATATTAAAAATGGAAAGAAAATCAACACCCATACTTTTTCCCATCAATAAATGCAACAAGTTCAGGGTTTTACAGGGAAATAAACTAGAAATTTGATTGATTACAAAATATTTTTAGAAAATCTCTATAAAAATCACACTCAAAACCTTTTTATGGTGTTTTTCTCACTAATTGCGTCCTTCCCTCTTTTTCTTAATGCTCTCATTTATCTCTAAAAATTAATTTAAACAAGTCTAAGGTGTGGTTGCCACAGACCATTTGGTGAGGTTAGTCCGGTGTCGTCGACCTGTCGAGTGTTCATCATTTCGCCTTCAATTTTCTTTTACTCATTCTTGGTTTGACGAGTGTGACTTTAGGCGATTCAGTTATGGGTCGCCGAGCATTTCTGCGAATTGCCTTTTTCATTTTGTTTCGCCCATTTGCATGTGTTCAAATCTTCTTCAGCAACCTTTGGCGATCTGGTTGTCTTCCGCCGAATGTATCGGCGATACACCAACTGGTTCTACTGTTCACCTAAAGTATTCTTCATATTGCTCTATCTTCTGTAACTTTAGGTGGTATCAAGGTAATTCAGTGGTTCACCAACTAAAATTTCCCATCGTCAACGTGGCTATCTCCTTCCACACTTGGCGCCTTTGACGTTGGGCGAGCCCGATGCCATTGGTGAATCGCCCAATGGTTTGGGCGATCCTTAGGGCTTCTTTTGGCTGTCTTGTTATTTTTTTGCTCCACAGTGTCCATGCATTGTCTCTAACGTTCAAATACCTGAAATTCAAGCATTTACATTAGTTATTGAGACAAAATATGCAATGGAGGACACTAATTTTATTTAAAACAAGCCCTAAATGAGTCCAAATTATGGACTCATCAACACCCCCAACTTAAGCATTTTCTTGTCCTCAAGCACACTCAAGTTCATTAGTCCAAAAAGCATGTCTCGAATAGTGCTACACAAGACTCAATCATGATTGTACACAATCAAGACTGAATTTACTCATGCAAAGATCAAATGTGCACTCAAAGTTTCAAGTTGCGACTAACCAATATGAAAGAATCTCAAGCTCACAATACTTGATTCAAATGCAAGTTCAAGCTCAACTAAAGTGTTCAAATGCCCTCACACAAAGAATGATTCCATCTTCACACATAATGGTTCACAATTTCAAGTTTCAAAATCAACTGCAACGCTCACACTCACAAAGATGAATACAATGCACAATTTCACCCATAGGTTTGCCTGTATTTTCCAATCAACACTTGCTTAATCTCACTCAAGATCAAAAAGGTCTTTTACCATCATGTAAAGGGGTTGCGTACAAATGTATGGTCATTTAAGCTCAATGGCTATAGTCCTCATGAAATGCGGTGTGAACCACATTTCCTTTCCTTTCCTTCATCATTTTTGTGTGCTCACAAATAGTTACATTGTTCACTTCCCATGGATAGTTGGAAACCACATTTTCTTTGTATTTTCATAGCTTTATTTTACAACTTTTTTTTTGGAGGTGTTTCATTTGGGTAGAAGGACCTTTCTTGCACTTCTTGATTTACCTTGTCTTTTCACCACACCCCCAACTTAGGCTTTTGGCCTAAGTTCGCTATTCAACCAACCACAACGTCATGAGGATTATGGGTGATGGATAAAGAAAGGTCATTGTTTTCATCACGTTTCTTCCAAAGAAAGGTAAAGCTCAAGGGGTGTTCAAAAGCGGTTCACACACTTACAAGGTAGGCCACAAAATAGGTATATGTGAAATTGGCTCACATTATTCGAAGTTTCCTAAGATCATATCAAGAGATAGCATCACTTAGTTGATCGGACCAATGGGGCAAATTCTAAGATCCATCATGCATAGGTCACAAGTAAGCTCATCAATATAGACATTGACACTAAAAGTCAAACAAGACTCCACGCTTTCGCTAGTGTGCGACGATCATCACAAGAGAATTGATTTGATCACTAGCTAGTCACAACGAGATTCAAAGAGTTCACATATTGTCTATGCAACTTAATTTGGCTTTATTGTAGCCTCACATTCATGTTTGTTCAATTATGAGCAGTATTGAAGTCATCGGTATTGATTAAGACCGATAGTCAAATTTTCAAGAGAACAACTTCTTTCAACACAAGTACGGGGTTTTGAAACAAGAAACTTTTTTTTTAAAAAAAGAAGGCCACATAACACCCCTTACTTAAATTGTTCACATTGTCCTCAATGTGGGTGGCGAGAAGACAATTACCGAAATTTAATATAAATAACAGCAAGATATGAAAGCGATCTAGTGTGTAAACAAGTAAAGCAGGGTATCGAGAAATCTTCACTAAATGCCCAATTGCCGAAGCAGTGAAAAGGTCACCGAAAGATTCGGCGAATCGCCTTATGGTAGTCAAGTTGCTCTTTGTTCCAGTAGATTGCTTTTTTGTATGAGGCAGATTGGCAAAAATGTAGAAGAACGCTGAACCATTTTGCAATTTGCATAATGAACTTCAGATGCGCTGACTAGGAAGGGTAAGGAAAATTTAGTCACCGAAACAAATCGGTGGTTCGCCGACTGGTAAAGGTGTCCCACAAAATTCTACAGTATCTCAGCCCCTTTTTTCAAAATCCATAAGGCAAACTGCATTGTGCTCGCCTAAGTTATTTAAAACTTCAATATCAACAAGCATTATTTAAAACAGTAAAACATGGGTTGCCCCCCAAGAAGCGCCCTATTTAGCGTTGTGGCATGACGTGGAAATGCTTTCAAGCATCTTCCATGTACACCACTTCAATCAGAGAAATCTTCTGGCATTCACCAAAGTATAACTTCAAAAGCTGCCCATTCACCTTAAATGCATGTCTTTCCAGTCCTTCAACTTTTATGGTACCAATTGAGAACACTCGCTTCACTCTAAATGGTCCTGACCATTTCGATTTGAGTTTTCCAGGAAACAACCTCAGTCGGGAGTTGTATATTAACAGCCAATCACCCACCTTAAACTTTCTCTTAAGTATTTTAGTATCATGCCATTTCTTCATCTTTTCCTTGTAGAGAGCTGAACTTTCGTAAGCTTTAAACCTGAATTCGTCCAACTCGTTTAGCTGCTCTACTCTCTCTTTTGAAGTTTTTGTCCAGTCCAAATTTAGAGCCTTCAATGCCCACATTGCTTTATGCTCTAGCTCGACTGGTAAATTGAAAGACTTCCCAAAAACTAACTGATATGGTGACATACCGATTGGAGTTTTGTAAGCGGTGCGATACGCCTATAGTGCGTCATCCAACTTTCGAGACCAGTCCGTTCTACTTATATTCGCTGTTTTAGCCAAAATGCTTTTGATCTCCCTGTTTGACACACTTCAACCTGGCTACTTGTTTGGGGATGATACAGTGTTGCTACCTTGTCTTAACCCCATACTTACTAAGTGCAGCTAAAAACCATTTATTTCAAAATTGAGATCCCCCATTGCTAATAATGGCTCTCGGAGACCCAAACCTAGCAAAAATGTAGCGCTTCAAGAATTGGACGACACTTTTTCCCTCATTGTTTGGAAGGGCGACAACTTCTACTCGTTTGGACACATAATCCACGACCACCAAGATGTATTTGTTCCCAAATGAGGTCACAACTGGGCCCATGAAATCGATCCCCCATACATCAAATAGCTCAACTTCCAAAATGGGTGTCAGAGGCAACTTGTACCTTTTTAATACACCACCTTGATTTGGACATTGCGGGAACCACTTAACAAACTCATATGCATCTTTGTATAGAGACAGCTAGTAGTACCCACTTTGTAGCACCTTAGCTGCTGTCCGAACATCACCATGACGCCTTCCTACCGGCGAAGCGTGACACGCATGCAGGATCTCCCTAGCCTCTTCTTCCGGAACACATCTTCTAATGATGTGGTTAGCACACTCTCTAAACAAATATGGCTCGTCCCACATGTATTTCTTAACATCGAACAAGAATTTTTTTTGTTGGTAGAAGTTCAGTTTATCCAGCATTAATTCACACAGCAAATAATTTACAAAATCAGCATACCAAGGGGATTGTGCGGGAGTTACTGCGAATACCTGTTCATCAGGAAAGACATCCTTAATGTTGACCCCCAACTCGTCAGTCTCCCTGCCTTACAATCATGACAAGTGATCTGCCACTTGATTTTCACAACCCCTTCTATCTTTGACTTCAAAATTGAACTCTTGCAATAAAAGCAGCCACCTTATCAGTCTCGGCTTGGCGTCTTTTTTGCCATTAGATAACGTAATGCAGCATGATCAGTGTGAATAATTACTTTTATTCCCAGCAAGTATGCTCGAAACCTCTCAAACGCATAAACCATTGCAAGTAGCTCTTGCTCGGTAACTGTGTAGTTACCTTGAGCACTGTGTAAAGTTTTGCTTGCGTAGTAAATGGGATGAAAGAGCTTGTTTCGTTTCTGTCCCAACACTATGCCCAATGCCATGCCACTTGCCTCGCACATTACTTCAACTGGCTCTGACCAATCAGGACTAATGATGATTGGAGTGGAAATCAGTTTTTCTTTCAGGAAGTTAAAAGTTACCATACAAGAATCATCAAAGTGAAATTTCACCTCTTTTTCCAAAAGTTTGCATAGAGGAAGTGCAATCTTTGAGAATTCTTTGATGAA
>JAJOOH010008039.1:0-10789 GCA_029582605.1 Solanum gracilifrons
AAACGAAAGAATTATCAATGCATGCAAAACACTATTCAAGAATTACTTATTTACTATTCATACTTTGTTAATCGCTCATGGATCCCACAACCCTAGTTGTGAAGTTTAGTTACCCATAATAGAAAGAACACAATTCATAATATTAGATGAAGAAATCATGAACTTACGTAAAACGAATAATAAATCCCGAATTTCAACTTGAATTGCAAATCCAAAATCTTCAAAACGAATGTAGATTTTGACTATGCGTATTTTCATAGTGGTACAGTCATGGATTCCAGTAGAGGCTTTGTAGACATTGTAAAGCTATCATCTGTATTCATAGTTTCACTTGTCACATGTATTGGTTCAGCTAGTTGGCATGTGTTATATATGAAGCTTCTCATTAGTAAATCTATCAGCATGGTAGTTTACTTTCTCATCATAGGTCACTTGTAAAGCATGTGTTCATATGGTACTTGTCCGCCTCACCTAGGGTTGGGGTGTGACAGGACCCTTCTACGGCTCGTAGGACTTCCTTCGAACCTTAGACCCTAACTGTAGAATTCAACTTTAACTCCAAAATTTTACTTAAGTCTGGATAGCTTCTACAGAACACATCTACGACCCATAGACCATACGAAGGACCGTCCTGGTCAACCGTAGGATGAAGTTTGGGACTTGATTTTCAAAAATTATTTCCCCCCTTTCTACGAGACTGGTCTACGACCTGTAGAAAGTTCTACGAACTGTAGACTGATCTCGTAGACCTAAACCAGTAGCCAAAATTCATGCAATCTATTCCATTTTCAAAATCCGAGGTGTTGCAGTAACCCACAATTTAAACTCAATAACCAACAAGTTTAAGGGGGTGTTTGGATCAGATTTTTTAAAGTGATTTAAAAGTCAAAATCCAAAAGTCAAAAGTATCTAGCTACCTACTTTTGATTTTTTGACTTTTCTTTTTATACTTTTTAATTTGTATCTTTGCCAAACACTTGCTTAAAAGTCAAAAGCACTTAAAAATAAGTTAATCTAGACATCTTCTAAATTTCGTAAGCCTCTTTATAGTTTAGTTTATATTACATTTTGATATGATTGAATTATTGGTAGAGAACTGTAATGATATTTTGAGCATGATAGAGCTATGACTTTGTATAGATCTTTGCTAACATCAGGTTGAGCATCCCCCAAACTCCCCCTATAGGTAAACAGACGGATATTATTTCTGGTTGTTTATCAGAAATCTAGCAAGAGTTGCACCTCCCACTACCACCACTAAGATTAAAATACCAAATTGAAATAGTTTATTATCCAAGGTGTTTTCATCCTTGAGGTTTAAAGTACCTTCCAGTTTATTTTCCTCTTTTTCTTAGTTTTCACACTTCTTTTTTGGTGAAAAGGATGTATTTGTGCTATGCAGAGGCGGATCCACATGTATAGGTAGGGTGTAGGTGCACTAGTTAACTTCAATTTTTTTTTATATTTTTATCTATTTTGAAAAACTGAAATAAATAAATATAACTAATAGTGTCCTCATGAAAAGCATAAAAGGGCAGTTGGTGCTGCTGGTACAAGCTAGTGCGACTGCCCATGCTGCCACGGTTTGATCCTAGCTAAAACCACATTTTATTATTTTTATTAACTCATAATATTGGTGCACCCAGATGGATATGACCTTGAGCAGGTATTTCATCTTTTATGTGCATGCTTCATGAAGATATTCTTGTGTACACCAAAAATAGAAAAGGACTAGACAGTTCATCTTTATCTTTCGGATAGAGCTACCATTATCCTCCTCCGATTTCTCTGATCTTCCAAATTGTTCATCAAATGCAAGTCGGGATAATCTAAAAATCTCTCTGTGTCCTGACAGGTTCCCATCTCTGTTCCAGCAAGATAAACACTTGTTGAACTCTCCTAGCCAGCTTCCCCTTGAGCTGATCAAAATCTTCCAACCTTCATTTGTTTCTTCGCAGTGAAAAAAGAGATGATTGATATCTCTGCCTCATGTAGCACAGTTGTTCCTCTTTTCATAAGATAGTCTCGAGCTTCTCTTTCCCTTATTCATGTAAAGCATGCTATTTCATCAGGAAATTTTACTCTCCATATCATCTTCGAACATCTGCATTCATAATATCTTTGGTTTCCAGATCAAATAAAATCAATGGCTGGCTTAATTCACTATCTTCATATCTTGCACAAGATTCTTGGAACTCACAGAGACAGTGCACCTATTGGTACAAACTGATCTGATGGCAGAAATGGAACTAACAGTGAGGAAGCAAATAAGTCCCTTGATCCAGTCAAGCATGACTGCGCTACTGAATCAAGCAAGAAACAGGCCACTAAATGATACAAGTGATAACTTGCAATTTAAAGATGGAGCACTCCTATATATGATCTTTCAAACTCAGGGTTTGACGTTGCTTGAGGAGTACCTTACGTACTTTGATGCAAATGAGAATTTGTGTTTTGATCCTTGAGTCCTAATTGGATAATGGATACAGTGGGAATCAATTTATGAAGCAGGCAAGCCAGATGTTGGGCAGTATTATTCCTGCGTTTGCTTTGGAGTTACCTACAAAGGATGTTCTGAAGTTCAGTGCATGTTTCAAATAAGGAACATTACAGACTGGTCATCTTTATTGCAACATTATCCTATCTTTTGGCATGTCTCCAGGTAATGATAATTCTGCCACTTTGGAATCAGTTGCTAGCTTTCTTGTAAAAGCAAACATTTATGGTATCCAGGGGCTACTTCTGTTCTTTATTCTTTCGAGTCCTATTTCTTTCCATGAGCTTCAGAATTGGGACTTCGATTTGTGCTAGGTAAAGTCTAGCAAGTCAAATCAACACAAGGGTTCAAAGTTTTTTTCTTCTCAAAAATAATTCTCAGCACCTAACTACTACTCTTGACAAAAATCCAATACGTACACCTATATATATTTAGTTCAAAATTTTCATTTACTGTAGGTAGTAGACTGAGGCTGCTGCAAATGCTGTCTGTAGACTCTTGATGATGAAGGACATCAGTAAATTAAAGCCAAACAGATCATTCCAAAACCGAACCAATCCGAACTATTTAGTTTGGATTTGGATTGTAATTTCTCAACTGAAAATCAAAAATTCCAAGCCGAAGCTTTCATATCCAATCTGTATTGCCTTAACGCCCACCCCTAGCAGCAATCAGATCTAGTCAACTTCAAAGATCATTTGCATACATATTACATTTTCATTTACCTTTGTGTTCATAGGATCTAAACCCGTTCTGCAAAGGTCAAAAGCCGTTGATAACCTGGCTCTATAGTTTCACATTTCTCCAGGGAGCATTGTATCTCCTGGCAGATCACATACATCAATACCCTAAAAAGAGAAAATATAGACTCAGTCCACTGGGAAAAACACAAAATTTAAAAGACTAATACCAGTGGCTTAGTACTCACCACCCTGAGGAGAGGGGAAAAAACAAAGTAAGTAAAACAAAATCTCACCTCTCCTGTAAGATGCGCGACACATCTCTTCTCAGCAAGCAATTCATCTTCTGACTGCAAAATCGTAGACAAACACCAGACTAATTAACTGCTTCATGAATGTCTATGCGAAAGCACAGAATTGGAGCTTTCTGGCTTTATATGTTCGACATGCTCCATGGCCAATGAAATGACATTTTACTTATGAAGGGAAAAAAAGTGTTCCAAAATCTAAGAGAAAAGGGAGATAACCTTCTTTATTCGGCTTCGGAGGTAGTCATCCATTAATACATCATTGACAAGTTCATAGTCACCATCACCCTGCAAGCAATAAGTATATTAGACCCGATATTGATTTGCACAAAAAACACCAGATGAAACTGGGAACTGAGGTAAATAACTAAGTTTTGATATGCATGGCATGCTGAAAACTATATCCTCTGCTATCCCATAAGGATTTCCATTGGTGTACACCTACATTATCAGATCTAATTACTAGGAAACTCATAAATAACCATCATATACCAAGCAGCTGGAAAATAAGGAGCCATAAAACTAGTAACTCTATATCATAAAAAAATGGTTGGATTAAATGTTTATAAGTTTATTCAATAAAAATATGGCTTCCATTTCAGCTAATTATGCCTATTTGATCAGGATAAAGTCTGTGGCTGTGGGATGCCACTGAATTCCTTTGTGATAATGAGTAAAAATTTTGGTATAAATACACACACACACACACACAAAAAGCAGAGGCAACACTACTGAGGGTTTATCCGCATATGCATCCAGTATATAAGTCGATAAACCTCCATGTGGAATTAAAAAAAAGAACAAAGCAAAACTCATCCACCTTCTAATAACCGTATTTCCTGAAACCCGGGTGGGCCGGTGGGTGGGTTAGGGGAAATCAATATTTAGTATGCTCATTTTCTATAATAGATCATTGAAGTCACTAATAGACAACTTAATTTTCTTACAAAGAAGAATTCATAAGCTTAGGCCAGTGGAGAAACAATTGCCTTCTGGTGTAGGAGTCACAAGAGACCTCATTGCATCAACAAATGATACAGCAGTCGACGCAGCAGAAGATCTTCCCCATTTCTGAATAAGTACACCACCTCTCTAGAGATCAATGCCTAAGCTTTAGAATCTTTTGACAAAAACACATGACAGGCACAAAATAAAACTCTCAAGTTTGAAATCATACCTTCTGAATCTTTTCAGTGAACTCTTCATCTAACCATTTAGAGTCTCTAATGACGTCTTTGACCGGAAAACCATTAATTTTTGCATTTAAGAAGTCTGGAACCTGATTGCAAGAAACTGATCTAACTTATAGTAGGAACAGTAAGCAAGTGAAAATAGCTTTGGCCAGTGGCGGATCCAGGATTTAGAGTCCGTGGGTGCCAAATGGGATTCGAACCCGCAACCTCAACCTTCAAAGTTGCCCTCCTACCGTGGCACCACAAGCCAATTTTGTTCTGTGGGTGGCACGCTTTATATTTATATAAATATTATATATATATACCTATGTATATATAGAGTTTCCGTCGAAGTTCGGGGGTGGCGTGGCACCCCCACAACCCTTCATAGATCCGCCACTGGCTTTGGCACCAATGAATGAGAATCTTATCAGAAACCTGAGTAGTCGAATGGTTTCCCCAGATGGTCATATTAGATACTTTGTCATAGAAGACTCCATCTTTCAGAGCAAGCTGCACAACCATAAAACTGTATCTTACCTTTTGTGTTCACCATGTAAAAGAGCCTGCTAAACCATATGATGCCTTACCTGGCATTTTGCTCGATTTTCATCTAATCTTGTCAATGCATGAAAATTCTTTGCAGGTATGTCTGGAGCATTTTTCAAACAAATCAATGCACTAGAGAGGAATAGCAAGATATTAGCAATGAACAAGGAGGGTATAAAAAGAGATTTGGCATTCAGTGAAATAGTATATTACTTGGTATTACAAGGGTTTCCCACCACTATAACTTTTACATTACGAGATGCAACAGCATTGAGATCTTTTCCTTGTAATGATTTGGCAAAAGATATGAAAAACTTTATTCAACATGTTAACTCTAGCTTATGAGGATAACAACTAGAAGAAGATACCTGCTCAGCAAAGATTTGCCCATTTATATCCAATAAGCCAGCTCGTTCCATTCCAGGACCTCGAGGCTTTGCTCCAATGAAAAGTGCCCATTCAGCATCCTGGAACACCTCATAAGGATCTACGCCTATGCTGACCTCCCTAAGCAACTGAAACAAGGAGTCCTCTAGTTCCATAGCAACTCCTGAATGGTGACATCTAACTGTTAGTAAAGCGGAAATTCATCAGCTGTAATCAACAGAAGTAGGAATTCCATCCTTTTCCTACAGTTAGTGAGAATGAATATCATAGAAAGCAAGTGGAGCAAAGAGCTGAAAGTTGCGAAACCCATACAAACTACTATAAGTAAGAAAATGAACATTCTTTATCGAATGTCAGACAACAAGCACATTTTAATTTTATTTTAATAATGTTTGATTGGAAGTGCTCAAATCATCTGACCATATAAAGATAGCTAAAACAGTTCATCCTACAGTTAAGTTACAAACATACTGCCCGTCCGCCCCCACACCCACAAAAAATGAAAGGAAGATAAGAGAAAAGAGGAAACAACATATTTATGTCCGTGAAGGATCCTCCAAAAATGTAGATGTTGATGGTATATGTACAGGGAAAATACCTACCTTCAAGGGCTTGGATCGACCGCTCAGACCCCAATAATTTTAATGCAACTGGTTGATCTGGCCCAAAAACTTCACCTGATGCAAGCTGGAAAAATTGAAACCATTACGTACTTTCCCAGGCTTTATAAGACTGATTAAAAAGCTTCTGAAATTTTCACCTATGAAGAAATGGTTCATAAGAACAAACATAATGGTGCTAGATAGTGTAATTTCAAACCGTTAATTCATACTTTAAGGTCATTAATAAATGAACTGTGAGTCCAGCAATCAGCTTGATCCATTTGAAAGGATATTAGATAACATAAAGAACCTGGTCCGGTCACAGATGCATTTAAGCCAAGAAGTTAATTGAAAAGAAAGATTCTCTACATGGTGAGAACTGACTTCAGATAATAAATGAGTTTCTGCAACTATAGTATCCCAAGAACGTGGTCACGCTTTATTGATGCTGGTGTGCGGATGCATATTAATTTTGACTCTAATAATCACATGACTGATCTGTTACTGTCTAAATGATACGGTCTGGAAAATTAATCAAGTAATATGCTCAATATTTTGTTACAGTTGTGCTCTTAACGAAGAAATTTGTACATTATTTGTGTTATGGTTGAAGTAAAAAAAACTAAAACTCATTAAAAATAATGGAGAAAAGGGCTTCTTCTTACTTTAAAAAGAAGATGATTAGCGATCATTCCGGAAGCACCAGAAATAGAGACACTTATCAGCTTCTTCCAAGAACTTGTCTCTTCCTGTTGAAAAAAAATATTCTTAAAATACAATACAAACTAAAAGCCGAAGATAGTTTCTGTTCGACTATTCACATACAACAGTTGTACAGTGTCTTTCCTTCTTCTTTCAATAAGAAACTCTACATATTGTTTTTGGACCATTAGGGACTTAACTATTAACCTGAAAATTCTGGCTCCGCCACTGATTAGGGTCGATAAAGAATGTTAGTAAGTGATTTCTTTTTCATATGTGTTGCGCATAGTATATATTAGAGAGACAAAATGATAGATGTAAGAAAGTGAAATGGTCCAGGGTGACCTGAATTTCATTATTACGAAGGTAACTTACAGCTTTGAGATCATAAGTAAGACAGAAAACACCAAAGCATTCAGTTTTTTTAATTGGCTCCTTCGCCACCGGCACTGGTGCTTGAACTTCACTGGGACAATAAAACAAAAGGTGTTAAAAAAAAGGTTTTCTCTAACACAAGTAGTAAGGGGTGAAGAAACATGAACATACTTACTTAGAGATAACAGAGCAGCATATTTTACTTCTTCGGAGAGGAGTTAGTGATAATCGAGGCTTGTGGGTTGATACATGTAAAAGTTGTGAAGAATAAAGAGATATGGTTTTAGTGAGTGAAGAAGAAGAATAAGGAATAAACTCTGCCACCGCCATGGCAGCAGAGTATGAAGTATGTTGAGAGTATAATTTGATGGAGAGAGGACAGAGAGAAGCTAAGCTTTGTCACCTTATCTCATCGCATATATACCCGCTTCCTCTTCACATTTTTATTATTAATATTTTAATAAAATCTATGGAGTACTATTATTTTTATTTTTAAAATTTCCAGCACTTTAGTCATCTCTACCTCAATGCCTCAACGTTCTAACAATAATAGCTCTACAATCAATCACGATAATTAAGATCAAAACTTTAATCAATTTCCACAAATCAACCCCCCTCCTTCTCCTCCTCTTCGAAAAAAGAGAGTAGATTTTAGGTCAAAAATCATGTTTAAATGTTTTGTACAAGTGAAATTTTCACTCTAATACAATATTCTAGCATTTTTTTGAGAAAACAACGGATGTTTTGCACCTTCACTAATAACTCTAAAGGGGATATGAACAATAACAAATATTGTCAACAACACTAAACGTATCTCCTCTGGACTCACTCCTCCCCCTTCTGCTTCTCGAGGTGCAGGTCGTGGAAGTGGAGAAAATGGTTCATAAGTTTATGCCATATGCAAATATCAAATGAGAAGGTGTGAGTTGGATAGTCTGCTAGCTCCTTATTTTTCAATCAAAAAATAAAATGATTTTCTCAATGCTCATAATTTTTTTGGTGTTGGTAATGTTGGAATACTAACCCCCAGATTTGCCTAAGGAACATGTATATTCTTTCTGTTCCTTCGCAGATTACAATAGTTAAATTATGTAAAGCAAATAAAGTAATGATACAATATTTTATCGCGGAAAACCCCGACTCATAAAGGGTAAAAAATCACGACCTACACCTCTGTAAGATTTAACTCTACTTCATTAAACTCTGAGCCTCAACAAAACATTACAAACTTATGTAACCTAAGGAATTATAAACTATAATTCCTAGACGCCAACAACCAACTAGATCGTCGACCCACTTCAAGTTTATGAATTCGGATTACAACTCTTGCAATCCTAGGAACTAACTCTAATTCCTAAACTCCAACACAAACCCCCCAATGTTTATGTTCCCAAGTCTTTAAGTCGCCCCAATTTGAAGACTTTATTCCTACTCCAGTTTATACTTCATTGGATCTAGAAAGAACTAAAGATACAACTCGATAAAAACTCAATACAAGCAAACTTGACTTAAGAACTATAAAACATAAGCCTATGAATCAGTTCTTCAATTCTTGTTTTCGTTTCCTTGCGTTGGCTGCACTTCGTAATCGGAAATCACTCAAATATGAACTCCCTCTATTTGATTGTATTCTACTTGTAATTCTCTGTTTAAGTGCGCAAGTTTCGTTGGAAGATTCTTGCTCTATTTATAGACTAAGTAGACCAAGAATCATTTTTCCTACTTCAACTTTGTTTCCTTATCCGTGTGGAATTTGAAAATTCTTGTAAACTAATTTTATGCATGCTTCCTCTTCCTTGAAGGAATTCTTTTTATGAAAGGAAACCATTTTTGCATTGGTTTCTTGTCGAAAAAGTAACCCTTCCACTGCTTTATAACTTTTAATTCGCGTGGTTGACGTTCTCCTTGTCCCAGTCGAATTCGGTTTGAAAGGAACATGTCGGCACAACCGGTTCCTTTCATCTGTTCCTCTATTTGTCAATTATCAAAATCTTTCTCGATCTAACAAATTCCCCCTTTTTGATGATGACAAACCATTGGTTCTTGTGTGAATAGATCAATCTGTATTATATGTCAGTTTCTTAAAACTCAAAACACAAAGCAAACACATTAGAGGATCAAGTTAGACTAATTGGGTTATAAATATTACACAAGTATGCACTTCCCCCTTTTGACATCATAAAACACTGTGAAGGCATACACCACACTAAGAGAAGCAAATTCGATACTCATGGCCACTGGGCTATCACCTACACAAACACTTAAAAATCAAGAACTCAGTTAGCTATAGCAAAGCATTTGCACAAACATAGGAGATAGACATGAACCTGAAACTCAAACCCAACATTAGCATTAATAAAAAAGCATATACACCACAAATGTAATCAAAATAAAAGATAGATCAAGCACTTGTGATGAGAAAAAAATTGAGAAGTCAAAGGCTAGAGTGGCTAGGTAATAGCAAAAGATCAGGCATGAAAGGGTAAATAAAAATCCTTTTTCAGCAACACAAAAAACATCTTTTGGATTAACAAAATTAGCAGTCTTCTCAATTTCAAAGGTAGCCTTGGTATATGCAAGCTCAGCCTTGACCTTTGTGTTTTAGTTTTCTTTAGCAGGCCTATATGTTCAAGATCATAGTTCATATGCAGCTGGTCCATGTCATTCTGGTGAGTGATACATATGACTTCAATTTTAGTTTTTTTTTTTTCGTTTTGTATCACCTTTAAGGAACTGGTTCAATCAATCTTGTACCCTCCGGAGAAATAATAGTTCACTCATCTCTAACCCTCAAAATCAGTAATCACCTTGCCAAAGAGTAATGTCCGCTTCCCAAAGTTCACAACTCTAATTTCAATAGATTCATCTTTAATTTAAATTGAGACAATAAGAAGAACAAATTTTCTTGAGCATCATTTGTAGAGGAACATGTTCTCTCAATCTATTCCCTAGACGTGGTATTATCAGGTGCAACACCAACTATAGTTATTGTTTTACATCAACCCTAAATTCAAGTTGATATGGATCCCAAATAGAAGAATTAGGTTCGATAAAGAGGTCCCCCATAGATTCACCCTCACTAGATGCACCTGAGTTAAGCCTAACAATTGAATTTGTTCAACTGTAGGATCCCCAACCCTAAATTCAAGTTGATATGGATCCCAAATAGAAGAATTAGGTTCGATAAAGAGGTCCCCCATAGATTCACCCTCACTAGATGCACCTGAGTTAAGCCTAACAATTGAATTTGTTCAACTGTAGGATCCCCAACCCTAAATTCAAGTTGATATGGATCCCAAATAGAAGAATTAGGTTCGATAAAGAGGTCCCCCATAGATTCACCCTCACTAGATGCACCTGAGTTAAGCCTAACAATTGAATTTGTTCAACTGTAGGATCCCCAACCCTAAATTCAAGTTGATATGGATCCCAAATAGAAGAATTAGGTTCGATAAAGAGGTCCCCCATAGATTCACCCTCACTAGATGCACCTGAGTTAAGCCTAACAATTGAATTT
>JAJOOH010008040.1:0-13948 GCA_029582605.1 Solanum gracilifrons
CCACAAGCTCGATCGCTTTATTGAAAGTAAATGAAATTTGTAGAACAAGTTAAAATTTTTAACTAGGTTACTTATGGTAACAAATTTGTATTGATTTGCATTAGGGCAATCAACCACTAGGCGTGTTTTTCCTAACTCATTTCAAGGAGCATTTGGTTATGGAATCAATTGATGCTCTCCAGTTAAGGGATTGAAAACACAGTAACACCTAATTCTCTTAGACTCAAAGAGAATCAGACCATGGCATGAGCCCAAAATCTCTACGCCAAAACATAATGTCGTCACAGTTTGAGTGAAAGGGTTAAAGGAGATTTTTGGAAATAGTGTTATTTATCTCCCATCATGTACTAAATCGATGAGTTGTGTATAAGTGACCTTTTGGCGTTGGAACAATGTTTTGGAAAATTCAGGATGCCATATCCTACCTTTAAAATTATTGGATAGAAGTTTACAGTGAAAAAAAATAGGGGCCAGCGGGAGATGATCTTCATAACTATATCATCCGGCATGTTTACGTTTACGCTCACTGATAGACCATTGTGTTACCCTGCTTTGTTGCCGTTTCTCATGCCCAATTCTTTCTATTCTTTTTTTCGAGTCTATTAAGGAAGACAACAAATGTTTTACCCTAAAACAAGTTGGTGTTAAATAGTATAAAACTTTATTAGGGAAATCTCTGAAGTGATTCGGTAGATTCAGCTGACCAATCAATGAACTAGATATATGGACCTATAATAAATTATTCTAATTAAGAGATCAAAATAACAAATGATATATATTATTCAAATAGGGTATTTATACAAGACATTGGAACAAAGGATTAGGAAAGAAATCAAAGCAATATTAATTAAACTAAATGACAATCTTTACCGTTATGAAAAAGGATCAAGGAAGAAAATCTATACAATCAATCAAAAACAAATGACAATCTTTACAGTTATGAATGAGGATCAAGAAAGAAATCAATACAATCAATCAAAATATATGACAATCTTTACCTATCACGGCCCGAAGGTACCCCCTAGACGAAAACACAAGATATAGGATCACGAGTTACCCCAAGTTAATCCTGAGCTAGCATATCATAAGCATACTAAAAGATTACTCAATAAATATACTATCTGGAAGCTTAAATAGTGATAACTAAAAGTGGGGAATACCCAATACTGATCTGAATGTATACAAGACTATGAGATTAATAAAACCTGGAAGATTAAACTCAAAACTAAAACTGACTCTAGTACTCTGTCTAAAAAAGCCTCTAACTGACTAAAGTTATTGGGACACGCCCAATCTAACTCTAGCAAAAGTGAAGATTGAATAAAAAGACTAAAGTGTAAAGAATTTCTATTGTCCTCAAAGTATGATGACTCACCACTGAAGCTGCTGAACTGGAGATCGAGAACCAATCTATGTGTGATCTGGATGTTGATTGCCCGAACCAGATCATGAAAAGATGTAATGCAGAGGATGCGTCAGTACTTGGAATGTACTAAGCATGCAGGATACCGAGTATAGCTGATAAAATACATGATTTCACAAAGCATACTGAGCAATAAAATAATCTGAATTGAATGTAAATGCTGAAATATACTGAAGGCTAAGCTAAATGCAATGACCAAGTACTAATCTTGAACATGACATACTGAGACTGAATGCTGAAATATATCTGAAGACCTGGTCAAATGCACTGATGTCTGACTGTGGGAGCTACTATTAATCTACATAAAACCATGTGAGTTAAACGTGGAGTTCGATATATACACCTCATCGAGAGGACCCAATATACCTTGCCAGGGGTATAAAGGCCTGAATGGCATAATCACTAAAGTTGATGCCCAACAGTGGGAACTGCTAAACCTACGGGGGTCACGTAGTTCTGCGACTACGAGGGTGACTGACCCTAGTCCAACTCGGTATTAAGCCTACTCCTAACTAGATTGTGTACAATACAACATATATGAAATAAAGTGGATAGCTCAAGATTCTGACATGCTAACTGAAAATGCAACATTAAGTACTGATAATGAAACATTTGAAAACTGATGCATGTATTACTATAAGTGACCTAGCAAGTGTAATTCATGAACTAAACGAATCTACACAACTAGGGTTCTCAATTTCATGCAAGGATTAAGCAACATGGTTACAAAAAACATAATACCCTGATTAGGATTAATCTAACAGCTAATTGACGATTATTTGAAGTTCTAGTAAACCTAAGTCTAGACATGATATAGAGAATCAAGAATCTGACTGAATTCTAGGGACCTAATGGCTGACAGAAATCCAATAGTGAAATATCACATACCAAGTGATGAAATCTACAAAAAAATCCTTCCATTTCTGGGCAGAAACTTTGAAGAACACTGCTGCTTCTTCTCTGGAGTTTTGGTCGACTTTTCCTCTTCTTTTTGCTTCAAGTTTGGATGATCTTAGGTGAATGAGGGTTCTAGGTAAGTCTGCTATGTTATAAGGCTTAGACTCAGTTAAATGACATAGTTTAGGCATAAAATTATGAATTTTAAGTGCCAAACGATTGGGAAAAAGACATGAATTAACCTAACTTAAAAGGTGTCGAAGGCCAACCACGAAGGGACCTACTGGCAGTAGGTCGAACTACCAACCGTAGGTAGGATCGTCGGTCAAGTCTCTCCGACAGGGCTTCACTAAAATAAGCATAATGTTTTACTGAGAGATGGGATTTTGCAAACTCGGTGGCTTTGGAAAGACGATTCAATTATCTATTATTTGGTAGGTCAGGGGCCATCAAATTCATTTTGTGGTAAGGGTTATGACCATTTGAAGTTGACCCAACCGCCATTTCCCTCTCTGGTTGCTGACCCTCACCTACGGTTCGTAGGTCCAACCACGAACCGTACTGGTCGACCGTGGCTGGGATCAGAGAGCATAAATATTTGGTCCTCAATGACGGACCCCACCTACGAACAGTGTGACAGACCACAGATTGTCAGTGGCTTCCATGGTTCTTGTACTAGGTCTGGAAAGCTGCATTTTTTTCTATTTTCTCAAATCTGAGGTGTTATAATACCTCCCCTTGGGAACATTCATCCTCGAATGAAGGCTAAACAAGCTGACTAGGGAGGGAAGAAGATGCAATCACTACAACTAAGTACTAGAGACTGATATCTAATTAAATTGAGTTCCAAGGACATGCAAATATGTTGAAAATGCAAGAACAACTGAAGGAACAAGGTACTAAGACTGAATTTACGCAACACTAAACTAAGATACTGGAGAGGAAACTATTATCTCAAGCTGAAACAGAATCGAATGGAAAGAGATGAAGATACTTGGCATTCATGGTTGCTTCAACTACTCATCCACCGTAGGAACACATAAGCGACCATCTCCCCCTTGGGAGAAAACCTCTACTTTCTGTTGTTGAACTGCACCTTCTGACTGAAATAATATACAATCATTTCCCTCTTTTCCCTTAACCTTTGCTACCAATGAAGGTTCTGATCTATTCTGGACTATCACACATTCATCTCACGTGTCTGTAAGACTAACTCCTAAGTGAGCAAGCTGATGAACATCTTTTGCTAATTCCTTTCCTTTTTCCTCAACATGTGCTACATAACCCTCTAGATCACCTTTCTGGCCTTAAGGTAAGAGATAATTTGACCTATAGGAACTAAGCTACTACCCTTCCATTTAAAGACTGGCTCATTAGAAACTGAAACCAAATGATCCTAGTTCTACAATCGACTGAGGCATAACAGGAATGTAACCAATCCATGCCTAGAATGATTTCAAAATCTACCATTTCTAACTCTACAAGATCTGCTAAGGTGACTTTCTAAGAGACTCTAACAGGGAAATTTATGTAACATTTGTAATAATTATCTGAAGTTCTAGAAACCCTAAGTGTAAACATGATTTAGAGAATCAAGAATTTGACTGAATTCTAGGGACCTAATGGGTGAAAGGAACCCACTAGTGAAATCCGACATACCTAGTGACGAAATATAAGGAGAAATCCTTCAATTTCGAGGCGACAACTTTGAAGAACACTTCTGCTTGTTCTTGGGAGTTTTGGTCGAGTTTTACTCTTCTTTTTTTACCAAGTTTGGATGATCTTAGGTGAATGAGGGTTCTGGGTAAGTCTAACTATGTTATTAGGCTTAAAATAAGTAAAACAACATAGTTTAGGCATAAAACGATGAAGTTTAAGTGCCCAACACATGGGAAAAAGACCTAAATGATCCTAACATAAAATCTGCAAAAGGCCACCCACGGAGGGACTTACCGGCCTTAGGTCGACCTACCAACTGTAGGTGGGGTCGTCGGTCAAGTGTGCCTGATAGAGCTTCACTAAAACGAGCATAACTTTTTACTCGGAGATGGGAGTTTTGCAAAATCGATTGTGTTGGAAAGATGATTCAATTATCTATCATTTGGTAGGTTATGGTCTACCTAATTCCTTTTGTGCTAAGGGTTATAAATATTTGAAGTTGACCCAACAACAATTTCCCTGTAACTGGCTGCTGACCCTCACCTACGGTCAGACCTACGGTTCGTAGGTCCAACCACAGTTTGTACTGTTCTACAGTGGGTGGATCAGAGACCATAAATATTTGGTCCTCAACGGCGAAACCCAGCTACGGACAGTGTGTATGACCACGGACCTTCGGTGGCTTCTGTGGTTCTTGCACAAGGTCGGGAAAGCTGGAATTTTTTCTATTTTCTCAAATCTGAGGAGTTACTTTACCGTTATGAATAAGCTAAAAGAGCGAAACTAAATATTTTATCTTCATCATCTTATGAAAATGCCCATTAAAAATTAGCTGACAATTTTACTTAACCCTCATATTAAATAATAAATTATACTTATGAATTTAACAGTTTTGATTTCTGATAATCGCTTTTTGTAACTGCATTCATGCTATAATTATTGTATGCTCCTTTGAGCTGCTAGTACTATTGAATTCATCAATTGTCAATCTCTTCATATACTTTTCCTTATTTATAATAATATTTTTAATGTTATATGCTAAAGTGATGCTAAGTTAACTTTGAATTATTGTCTAACATTATGGAGTTATAGGTAAAGGTTCTAATTATCCTGAAGGGCAGACACACATACTATTAAAATAATTTGTTGGCCAAAACATAGGTTAATTAGTCAAAAGAAAGAGCAAATTTAAAAGGGATATGTTATAAATACTTGTGATATGTATCTTTAAAATAAAACCCCTCATATTTTGCAACAAATCAGAAAAGTAAAAAAACCAAAGTTGAACCAAGAAACCTTTATCCAAGCAGTTGAAAACTTATCCATTTTTAGTAAAAGCTCACGTCCCCCTTTTTTGGAATGGCTTAAAACTTTCAACCAAACTTGTTCATTAGACATTTCATAACCAAAAGATTTTCGGTGAAGGGATTTAGTCAATGTTTTTGGAAAAAAATCCTAACGGATCTAAGCAAGGTGTACTAATCTATTTTTTAAATGTTTGTTAAAAAAAATGAAAATTCCACTAGACCCAACATATGTAATCTATTAAAGACTCAAGTAGCTAGTCTTAAAAAAGTAGAAAGCGCAAAGAGAAAATAAGAGTCATATAATATAAAGTCAAAATACCAGCACGGACAGAAACATAATAAAGTAATGACTAAAAGAGGAAAGAAAGGAGTAGTTTTCCAGATTTCTGTGCTACTTTGCCATTTTCATATTGCATGAGCTTTTGAGAAGCGGGAGAGACAAAGTGGAAGAGATGATGCACACTTTCAAATTGAGAAATGATGATAAGTCTTGAAATGAGACTTCTTGAATGGTAGAAGTCTTTTATGAAGACTCCAATTAGCTCCGAAAGTATTCATGTAAATAAAGAGAGAGTAAGGAAATTAGAAAGACGGTTCAGCTGTAAATGATAGTGAATAAATCAAATATAGAGCAAAGTAAACTCGTAAAACGAATATGCTATTCAAAACATGAAAATATGAAAATGCCTACCAAGATATTCCTCCTACAATTGGAAACATTAAACAAAACTTAAACAACCAAGCCATCATTCATGTCTTTTAAGCACAAAATTAACACTCCACATTTTTTATCCAAGATCCTTCCACATTTAACACCGCCGTTTCTAAGCAATATACAAGGAAACTTATACATACAACTCTACTAACTAATGGATTAGGGAAAAAGCTTAAAATCTATGTTTTTGTGCGCATAGAGATAAGATAAGAACCTACAGAGCATGATCATGGGTTTTCTTACACTAATTTAAAAAAAAAATGTATCCAGCATAACTAACTAAGCAAGAAGAATACTCGTCTCTTTTAGACATATTTTTACATATGAGTACACGAGCTGCTAAAATTTTATCATATAAAGACATCAAATGGACATTTAACTTGGACCGACAAACTGATATCAAGTGAAGATTTAATCACAAAATGAAAACATTTCTCAAGTAAATGACATACTAAAATGTGAAAGGAATATGGCTTCAGATCTACACAGAGCTCGAAGGAGAACCAAGTATATTTTGTTGTAAAATATAATTATATATAAGTAATTAAGTTTATTGCAAGTAGTTAATTTCTTAAGATAAGAATAACAGTTTGTTTGTGACAAAAAAAATAGAGAAAGGGAGAGGTCGAATATCACCTGCTATTTCTAGTGATGAACTAGGGTTCTTCTGATTGCAGTTTTGGCTGTTCAAATTCAAAAATTTGTGTTTGTGATTCTTCACATAAGATATTTCAAAAGTATTTTGGCCTCTTGTTGACCAAATTAAAGAAGAGAGATGTGAATGACAAAGAGAAATAGAGGACAGTGTCTTATTTTTTTCAGATGAAAATCGAACCACAATAGAACTGGTGATCCCGGTCCTTTGTTGAAATTGTTGGTGTTGGTTTGGAAAAGAAAGCGATAGAGAAACAGACGAGTTATTTGCTGATTCATTAAATAGATTAGTATTTCGGCTAAGTTGGGCTCTTTTTTGAATAGATGTTGATATAAAATGGGGTGGAATGTTTGATCATTGGGGCTTTTGGAAAAATTTCATAATAAATTATCCTTTTGTATATTTTCAAGCGAAATATTCAAATAGAATTCTCCAAATTTCTAAATATATAAATGCATAATTTATATATATATTTACTCTGTTTTTATATTCACAAGTGAATATACAAATCTTAGGGTATACACTATTAATCATGTGTTTTGACATAGCAAATTATAACAATTTTCAAGATTAAACATCTAAGTGGGAGATTGTTATGGTATATACTATTTACCATACATTTAGATATAGTATATTATGACAATTGTGATGGTTAAAAGTATAAGTGGGAGATTGTTGGGATATATACTATTAACCAGATGTTTAGATATTATATCTATTACAGAATAAAAATTTATTTAGTTTTAATAGATCATATATTCGTGAATGGTGTCTATTTACTTATGTAGTAGATGATTATGTGCATAGAGTTTTAGCTTTTACACAGAGGATTAAATCATCGGTTCTTATAAGTAATTTTTTTTTTTGTTCACAATCTAGGATGGAATTGGACATGCCATATATACAATTGTACCACAAGATTATATCTAGTTTATCTTGATTATGGGAACAATATAGTTAAAACTTCTTGTGCTAGTGCATTTTGTATGTATTTAAACGGGACCACGTAAAGTTGGTTGTTTTAGACTGACTAACAAAAGCATATTCTCTAAACTGTTAAATGTACTTATATTCTCAATCCTGATATACCTATTATGATCTGTATTTATTAATTATCGTTTTGATTTATTAAAAGGTAGGATTCGGAGATGGGTCAATATGCCTGGTAGATTGAATGATAGTAATATAAATTAGTTAAATATTAAGTTAGTTAATGAAATCCATGTCTCGGAATAATGATTGATTGATATGCCCTTTTGAGAAACTTATAAGTTTTCATCGTGTCAAACCTTGCAAATAAATTTATAAATCCGACACATGAAATAAGTTAAGTAGTGCTCTAAAGCAAATGAATCATTAAGTTAAATTTGTCAGTAATTTAATTTATCAATTAGTATTTGTAATCTTAACATGGGCAATTACATAAGTGTTTAATGGAAAATTTTAAAATATAAATAGAGGAGTGCAATTACGAATTTCTAGTGGAATGATTTGTAATTTATTATGGTAAGAATAATTCAAATTAATATTTGGAATTATTTCCATATTAGAAAGCCTCAGAAATAAAATTTTAGCAACATTAACAAAGAAATACCTGGACTGCGCAGTCGTATTAGCTAGATTTATGGCTCAATCTGCAGGTAAGGGTAAATCTTTGTAATGGAGCTCAAAGATCGTAGGAAAAGCTTGATGCATTGAGATGTGGAGTGAATCAAATCTTACTTGGTTTGTTCGAGCTGAGGCGAAGTGAATTCAATTGGGTATGTTTCGATGGCATTCGTGAGAAATTAGAGTGCCTCTGGTGGAATCATCCCAACCGCAGCTTGTTGCAGCCTTTGACGAATCGAGGACACTCACCAGCAGATTTGACTTCGACAACCACCGTGGCGGACGAACTAGAGCTTGAAGTTGGAATAGGGGATTTAGAATACTTTCTAATTTTATTTTTATTTTTGTCTTTTCATTTTCTTGTCTTTTTTTATTTTAGGATTTGTTGGGCTGGGCCTTTATGAGGCATGGTAATTATTTCAAGTCAATAAAGGGCCTTTATGCCCAATTTTTTAATTTTTAAAAAATTATGTGGTCCCTACAATGCTTATATTTAACTAGTAACTCAGAATCCTATTTTTAGGGGAAATTGAAGAATAATGTGGGTTTTTCTGGTTTTTCAGAAAAAAACTAGATTTTCTACTCCATTTTGGATTGAGAAGGAATCTCTATAAATAGGGATTCTCCTAACCTAAAAAATAGATGAATTAGTTTTCTATCATACTTCTCTACCCAAGTATTGAGAGCTTTTGGAAGTGAACTTGGGATCATTATAGAAGATTGCAAAGTTGTTGTCTATCTTGTGGATTCGTTTGAAGGTCTGTCTAACTTGGGGATTCTCTTGAAGGTATCTGCTCACGCTTCAAGAGGTAGTTATTGAATTAAATTTTAGCAAGTTTATGTTTTCCAGCATAATTGTATATGTTTAAGCATAAATGTATTAGTTGCTTATTATTCATGTAAGATGTAAGATTATAGTATACTGCCGTTGTGCATATAGTTTTTCAACAACAAACGGACAAAAATATATAAACTGCAGCCTCCCTAGCAAACAGAACTATAGCTATGAAGAGTAATTATCTAAACTATAACTATAGAGCCTTACTATGTCTATTATGTTTGCTACTTGTGATATTTCCTCATTTTTCCGTTTAAATTATTTTGAGTTTCTAACTGAACAACTAGTATAAAGTGTAGAAATCTCATACTTTTGGACTAATTACATACAATAAGTTTCCCCAATCACAAAAATCACGGATTTTTCCAATTACAAAAATTCAATTTTTTCATTGCTCTTGGATATATTCTTTAGTAGTCTGATAATTGCAAATAGTACATTGCTTAATGAGAGAAATGTATACGAGAGGAGAGGGGATAGGGTTTGAAATAGGAGTCCCTATTGAAACCACATTTCAACATAACAAACGACATGAGATCAAGAAAAATATATTATGGAATAGCAGGAAGATATATTGTGGCAATTTCACCCTATGCAGATTATTTACCCGGATGCAGATCACTACAAATTGGTAACCATAAGTAAGCTGGTTGAAAATTCCAACTTATTATACAAATTTCACATACTAATCGACTTTCCTGAGTTTCTTGATCATTATGATATAAGCTATGGTAAAATTATGACAGGTGAAGATATATGGCTGTGGAGGGAGCAACGTTTAATATCCCTGAGGATATAAAATTTCAGAAAGTACACAGTACTTGCTACTTATAACAGTGCAAGCAGTTGTTAGAGGGTTTCCCATACTTTAGACAACTTCGTTTTAGTGGTCTGGAGGCTTTATTATTGGGTTTTTGGTCTAGATCAACAGCTAACATGTGTCTTTTCTGCTAGAATGTCTCTCAACACAGTATCATGATCTATATGAGTATGAAACTAATATCAATGGGTACATGCTAAGGAGAACAAGAAGGCTAGCACTGGGAACTATGACTATTCTCAGCAGAAATCAGGTGGTGTAAATCGCTTGCAGGGTCCGCAGAAAGTTTCAGCTCCAACACCTTCATCAGCTAGTGTTCCGTCTTCCAATTTTGACAAGATCAGAAAGGTAGGGCATCAACCTCTAAGTCTCAGAGAAGTGTTTCAGGTACCAAAACCTATCCAATTTGCCCTAAGTATGGTAAGAACCATCCGAGCGAGTGCTTTGCAGGAAAGGAAGGATGCTTTTGATGTGGTCAGTCTGGTCACAGGTTGAGGGATTGTCCTTCTAAACAGGGTCAAGGAGGAAATGGCAGTGCTCAGTCCAAAACTTCAGCAGCACCAGCAATTCGCCCTACATAGCAGGGTAACTCATCTGGTACAGGTAGTGGACAACGCCAGAATAGGCTCTATGCTCTCTAGGCTCGCCATCATCAGGAAGAATCTCTTGATGTAGTCACTGCTACGTTACTAGTCTTTGATCTCAATGTTTATGCTTTGTTAGATCCAGGGACTACTCTTTCCTTTGTAACTCCTTATATAGAAGTTAGGTTTGATGTTAGCCCAGAAACTCTCTAAGAACCTTTCTTAGTCTCTACTCCAGTCGGTGACCAGTTATAGCTAGACGGGTATACATAAATTGTCCTGTCATAGTCTCTCAGAAAGTCACCTCAGAAATCTTTTTGAGTTAGAAATGGTAGACTTTGATGTCATTCTAGGCATGGATTGGTTACATTCATGTTATGCCTCAATCGATTGTAGAACTAGGATTGTTCGTTTTTAGTTTCCAGACGAACCAATCCTAGAATGGAAGGGTAGTAGCTTAGCACCTATGGGTTGATTTATTTCTTACCTTAAGGCCAGAAAAATGATTTCTAAGGTTTATCTCTATCATCTAGTTCGGTTTAAGGATTCATGCTTTGAAACCCTCATTCTTGAGTCAGTTCCAATGGTTAATGAGTTTTCAGAAGTGTTTCCAGAAGATCTTCCCGGAGTTCCTCCCGATAGGGAAATTGACTTTGGAATTGATCTCCTTCCAGATACCCAACCTATTTCTATTCCTCCTTACAAAATGGCTCCAACTGAGCTTAAGGAACTGAAAGAGCAGTTGAAAGAACTTCTAGATAAGGGCTTCATAAGACCTAGTATTTTGCCATGGGGTACACTAGTATTGTTCGTGAAGAAGAAAGATGGTTCTCTCAGAATGTGCATTGACTATAGGCAGTTGAACAAGGTCACAATCAAGAATAAGTATCCCATCCCCAAGATTGATGACTTGTTTGACCAATTTCAGGGTGCCACTCATTTCTCAAAGATAGACCTCAGATCGGGTTATCATCACCTCAAAGTCAGAGATAGTGACATTCCGATGACAGCCTTCAGAACTCGGTATAATCATTATGAATTTGTAGTTATGTTATTTGTACTAACCAATGCTCCTGCATCATTCATGGATTAGATGAACATAGTGTTCAAGCAGTATTTGAACTTGTTCATTACCGTCTTTAATGATGATATCCTCATTTACTCTAGGAATGAAGAAGAACATGCGAGTCATTTGAGAGTTGTTCTGTAAACTCCCAAAGATCGCCAGTTATTCGCCAAATTTAACAAGTGCGAGTTTTGGTTACAATCAGTTGCTTTCCTTGGGCATAAGTATCAACCGAAGGGATCCGAGTGGATTCCCAGAAAATGTAAGCAGTGAAGCAATGGCCCAGACCTACCTCTCCTGCAGATATTAGAAGTTTCTTGGGTCTAGCGGGTTATTACAGAAGGTTTGTGGAAGGATTCTCATCCATAGCCTCACCATCGACTAGGTTGACATAGAAGATGGTCAAGTTTCAGTGGTCAGATGATTGTGAGAAAAGCTTCACAGAAATGAAAACTAGGTTGACTACAACTCCTATTTTGACTCTACTAGAGGGTTCAGACGGTTATGTGATTTATTATGATGCATCCAGAGTCGGCCTAGGTTGTGTGTTAATGCATAGAGGAAAGGTTATAGCCTATGCTTCTAGACAACTTAAGGTGCATGAGAAGAATTATCTTACTCATGACCTCGAGCTTGCATCGGTGGTATTTGCACTCAAGATTTGGAGACACTACTTGTATGGAGTTCATGTAGATGTGTTCACAGACCATAAGAGCCTTTAGTATGTGTTCCCCCAGAAAGAGTTGAATCTTCACCAGAGAAGATGGCTTGAGTTCCTCAAGGATTATGACATGAGTGTGCATTATCATCCTGTAAGGCAAATGTAGTAGAAGATGCCCTTAGAAGACTATCTATGGGTAGTGTAGCACATGTTGAGGAAGAAAGAAAGAAACTAGCGAATGATCTCCACAGGCTTGCTCATTTAGGAGTTCGTCTTATGAGCATATAAAATGGTGGTGTAACGGTTCAGAATGGGACAGAATCTTATTTGGTATTGGAAGTTAAGGAAAAACAAGACAGTGATCCGATATTACTTGAGCTCAAGGGTGCAATCCATCAATAGAAAGCTGAGGTATTCTCCCAAGAGGGAGATGGTCTGCTTCGCTATCAGAGTCGATTATGTGTTCCTAATGTCGGCGAGTTGAGACAGCAGATTCCTACAGAAGCCAATAACTCCAAGTATTCTATTTATCCAGGTGCCACTAAGATGTACCGTGATTTGCGGGAAGTCTTTTGGTGGAATGGAATGAAGAGGGATATAGCAGATTTTGTGGCTAAGTTTCCTAATTGTCAGCAAGTGAAGGTAGAACATCATAAACCAGGTGGTATGACTCAAGAGATCGACATTCCTACTTGGAAGTGGGAAGTGATCAACATGGATTTCAGCATAGGCTTACCTCGTACTCACAGACAACATGACTCCATTTGGGTGATAGTTGACAGAGTCACTAAGTCTTCTCACTTTTTGGTGGTCCAGACTACAGATTCGGCAGAGGACTACACCAAGCTTTACATTAATGAGATAGTCAGGTTGCATGGGGTACCTTTGTCTATCATCTCAGATATAGGTCCTCAGTTTACCTCTCATTTCTCGAATTCATTTTAGAAAGGTCTTGGTATTCTGGTTAATCTTAGCACAACATTTTGTAATGACTAGAAAAATGATAGGTTGAACTAGAGCCTAAATGTGGGGGTTAAAGTCGAGAGTTAAGGGCAAGGACCAATGTTTTGGGTGAAGGACATGGCTAGGGGGCCAAGGCTGCCTAAAATTGGCCTAGCCATTGCCTAGCATGACCACGAGGGTCTTCAGGACTCGTGGTGGCCACCACGAGTCATGGTGGCCACCACGAGTCATGGTGCCACACGTGGTTGCAAGGCAGTGTGCCCTAGTTTGGTGCCAAGTCAAGGCTCCCCTTTACAATGCACTTCACAGCTTGTGGTCACGACCACAGGCGATGAAAAGGCTCGTGGGGTTGCCTTAGCTTGGTAGGGATAATGTAAAGGTGAGGTTCTTCTAGTCAGGGGACCACAGGACGTGGTGCCCTTTACAAGGCGTGAAGTTTTGTATAGAGGTAACTTAGTGTCAAGGCTCCAAGGCCTTGAATCCATGAGTCAAAGGCTAGACCACGACCTCCACCACGACTTGTTGTCTTTACCATGGATCGTGGAAGGTCTCGTGGTCATGCCTTGGCCTCATGAAGGCTTGGAAAGTGAAAAGGAGCTACTTCCTAGAGGACCACGGGCCACCACAGGCCATGGTCCCCCCCCACGGACCGTCCAAGTGACCGTGGTGCCTGGACGGGGCTGTCAAGTGAGGGCCTTTTTGGTAGATTCGTGTTTAAGTTGTAATGATGTGGGGTCATTTTAAATAGTTAT
>JAJOOH010008042.1:0-12235 GCA_029582605.1 Solanum gracilifrons
CCCCCCCCCCCCCCTTCCTTTTTTTTTTCTTTGTTCGTTCACTTCATATTAAATTAAACACAAATATTAAAACTAAATATTATGCAATTTGTTTTTAAAAAATTTTGGAACATTTATTCGTAAAAAAAAAAGTAATATTAATATTAAGTAGTTTAATTTTAAATTTTTCAGTGCACCCATTTATCCAAAAAAATTGCTTATGTAATACTTGAACATCCTTCATAAAATTTCTAGCTCCACCACTGACAACACTATTTTGTCTACAAGTTATATAAGTACTAACTTGTTTGGATCATTAAAGTTACAGTATAATATACAAATACAAATTACGTGTACTTTATTAAAATTGCAGTATATAAGACTAATACTTGTACCTTTTTCTATCCTTTGCACAATCAACTCCATAGCTCCATAAGCAATATACATTATAGTTGAGACAGTAGTGAACACACTCCATCTCATGACAGCTCTTCAAATAATTGGTGAATAAATGAAGGAATAATCATGAAAAGAAATAAACAACACAATTCGATCCAAAATTTGAAGTTTATGAATTTATACAGAAATCTCAAATTAATATATAACAATAACTATCCTCCACAGTAAAATATTTAATAAATTTATTAATACATATAAAATCTGAGTAAGAATTATTTGATTCACGTGAACCTATGGAGTTTGCTTTATCAAAGAGGGTTGTGGCCTCTGGGTCACTTTTATTGTAGAGCAGAATATATGTCTCAGTATTAATTAGGATGCTCAATCAATCAATTGTCGAAAAGAGGACTCGACATATACCCAAAGTTATGGTGAGGACTGATGAAGGTGTTTTTCGCCTCCATCAATGATTTATCTTTTTTTTTTCCCTTTTTGTATTTTTCTTCATGTCTTATGGAATCTCATCTGCACTTGTCATGAATTCTAGTGCCGTATTATAATATTAAAACAACTCTTTTTTTGACAAATTAATCAACTCTCGCTATCAAAATAAGAAGAAAAAAAATGCAAAGCACAATTTTTATAACCACATGAAACCAAATATTTAAGAATGGTAATGGCAAAGACTCAAAAAATCTGAATATAAAAGAAAAGGAAGCTTGATTAGGTCACTCAAGAAAAACTAGGATTTATATTTTATGAGTTCAATATTTAAGATTTTAGCGTGTAATCCATTATATTTTTAATTTTATTCACTATAACAAAAGTATTATGTTCATATGAACCCTATAATCCGCTTTTAGGTGATTGTGATAGGCTGATGTATAACAGTAGAATATTTCAGGAAACAACCGTATGTGCGTAGTATTTCTAGAAGTTCTCATATTATATACACAAAATAACAAACGGTTCCACTACAATATTATTGAATGTCAAGGCTGTAATACTTTTCCAGCAAAAACAAAGAAGAAAAAATAATATAGGAACTGTTTAGGCAATCGTAACCCATGTCAAGATGGGTCGACCCGATAAATTAAGTTGGGGTATTACCTCTCCTATGTTTGTTTGGATAAAATGCATGAGTCAATTTAGACTAAATAATGACTAATTAATAATTCAACTAGATGATTCAAAATTATTTGTTCATTATTCTTTTATTTATAATGATAATATCAAACAAATTAAAATCCAAAAAAAAACCTTCTATTTATTAAAATCAAGTGATGATTTTTCAGAATAAGTCGTATTTTTTTATGAACAATTATGTCTGTTCAAATTAAGATATATGTATATTACAAATTTTCTAACAATTTCTATTGTACATTGCAATTGTAAGTATAAATTCTATCAACTATACCATTTTCTCCTCTCTTTTTCCTCGGATAAAATGCATGAGTCAATTTAGACTAAATAATGACTAATTAATAATTCAACTTGCTGACTCAAAAATTATTTGTCATTAATTCTTTTATTTATCATAATATATCAAACAAATAAAAATCCAAAAAAAAATCCTTCTATTTATAGAAATTAAGCGATGATTTTTCAAAATAAACCGTATTCTTTTATGAACAGTCATGTCTATTCAATTTAAGAATATTTAATGCATGAGTCAATTTAGACTAAATAATGACTAATTAATAATTCAACTTGTTGACTCAAAAATTATTTTCCATTTATTCTTTTATTTATAATGATATATCAAACAATTCAAAATATAAAAAAATCCTTCTATTTATAGAAATTAAGTAATGAATTTTCCAAATAAGACATTCTTTTAAAACAGTTGTGTCTGTTCAAATAAAGATCTCTCTATATTAAAGATTTTCTAACAATTTCTGCTATACATTGCAATTGTAAGTTTAAATTCCATCAACTATTCCATTTTCTCCTCTCTTTTTTTCCTTCTCCTTCTTCATCAAGTTATAATAAAGTGTGAATTCAACTTTCATATTCCCTTTTCTTATTTCCGTAATCTTGACCAAATGTAATAGGAGTAATTTTTATGAAGAAATAAAAAAGGTTATTGGTTTTTTCATCAAAGGAGGAGTCAATGTCTTTTTCTTACTACATATATAACTGAAATATGCGTGGTCCACTTTAAAAACTGTTAAAATGCCTTCATTGCATGATATCCAACCGTTATTCATTCACATTATCTCCCTCACTTGGCTTTCCTCCAAACGTCACCTAAAACCAAATTAACCCCCCCCCCCCTCACCCACCCACGCATAAAAAAAATCTCCTTACTTTCTTCTTATCTGTAAAAAATTCAAAGATTACAGCAATTTTTTTGGTAGTACCACTACTATAAAAGCAGCCTCTTGTTTTATATTTATTGCATTAACAACATCACTCAAATTCCTTTTTAGTCTTTGTCACCCTTGTATGATTTTGCTTTACTTTCTTGGTATGCTTCTGTTTTTTCTTGTCTTTAATTTCTGTTTATAATCTTTCTGGTATTGGTACTTATAGGTTACAGTATTATTCTTTTTGCAGGGTGGTTTTAATTAATCAAGAAGAAAATGATGGGATTTGAGAGATTGATGGTGAATTTGAAGACGAAACTGAGGAGGTCCTTTAAAATGAAGGAATCATACGACAAGATTGAGAAGAGTGAAAGCATGAGAGTGGAGATTAGGAGCAAGAAGGCTCGTAAGCTTATTGAACAGACTCTTAAAATTGCTGATTCCCCCAAATCCCGAAGCTATCCTTTCTAGTAATCTGTGTAGTATCTTGTAATGACAAATTAATCCCAACTTTCATAAGAAATCAAATTATATGCAGAAGTTTAGTGGAATCTCTATCTTCTTCTCATTCTAATTTTAGCATGCACATGAAGAACTAGTAGTAGTTGTTGAGATACATGAATCAATAATTAGTCAATAAATGACTCTCTGTTTACATCTGTTTGCTTTCCCTTTTTAAACATTTAGTATTCGAAATTCACTGATTCAATCCACGCGCAGTAATTGTATTAAAAAGGAAAAAGCATTAAGAAGTTCTTCATTTTGAGTTTTGACCATACTTGAAGCCTTTGATTACAGATGCTTTATGTCAAGTTGTGTTAGTTTAGAAAATAGTGACAATTCATAGATGAGTTAACTAACATCCATTGCATCTATCTACCTCTCTCTCAATAGATTAAAGCAGAGCACGTTTTAGTTATTTGTTTTTTTCTGACCTGTTTAGACTGAATTCTTGCATTTGCAGCCACTAAATTTTTTTCACCTTCTTTTACTTTCCGGAGTATTCTCCGGTAGAATAGAGAAGTGGGTTTTTTTGTGACACTTCATAGTATTTCAATAATGTATCTTTAGTTTTTCGTTGAAGTTGTTGGAAATTTTTTTAGACTAGAACTAGAAAGCTTGTTACTTAAGAATGGATTTAGAATATTCATATAGTCAACAACTAATTTGAGATATAAGTAATTGAGTGATTGAATGATTGGATGTTGATACTTAATAGTTAAGTGATATTATATTTACTGAATCTGTAAAATTCCCCATTTCAATCTTTTTGTACTAATCAACAAAATATATAAAAGAAGTCTCATTCAGGCTTTGTACTAACCAACTCATATAAATCTCTGGTAGATTGTCCTGCTTCTTGCCAGATCTACTCAACTATCACTCTTATGTAGGATCCACTATAGAATAACTAAACATTGTTTAGTGGGAATGATCCAAGAAAAGAGAAAACAAACAAGGGAAGAAATTAATTAGTGTCTTTATTGTTGAACTATTGCCTAGACTGAGATGTGATTAGCATGCAACAAGACAAATGATGAGTCATTGACAGAAAAAGCAAGAAATGAAAAAGCTATGCAAACAAAAACACAAATAAATTAAAGCCATGCAAGTTTGGCTTTGTGCCTACTTTTGATAGTCAGCACAGCTAAATTATTTTAGGCAAAATGATGGTAAGCAGAGTACGGTAATGAAGAAAGTGAGACATCAAAGCACTACATGTTAAAAAAAAAAAAAAAAAAATTACATGTGTCTATGGTGATGTGGATAGTGCCTGGACATATTCTCTATATCAGCTGCAGGATCTGTTTTTTACATTTTTATTTTTTCCCCCTCTTGGCATAAGATATGTTTCTTTTTTTAATATGTAATTCACCATAAATTCTAAAATTAAAATCATAGTATTTTTTTTCCCTATAAATCATAATGACATTTCGTCAGGTGCAAGTAAAAGAGTACTAAAAATAAAATAGCGAACAGCACCCATTTTTTCACTCAATCATAAAGAATATAAACCAATAGTTAGTTACTATGTAGCTGAAATTTATCCTTGCTGCTTATGAATACGTCAAATTGGGGAAAGATAGTTAAGTCAGTCAACTATTTGTGATTGGAAATGATTTAAAGCTCTCTATTCAGCGTTAAAAAGAAAGGTCAATGGGACCTCCAATAAGTCTATTAGAATTGGCTCTGTATAAGTGAAATCTCATCATCCATACGTAATGAATTAATAGCATTCTCATTTAGACTATGACTCATAGGGAAGAAACTGATTTATCAACTAGGACAAATATAAAAATATTGAGTCGAACTCTTGTACGTTGTGAAGGTAATATAGCTATGAATAGTCACTAACTTCTGAGAAAGTGTAGAAGAATGGGACCTATCATGGGACATACAATGCGTTAGGGATGTTATGATCATTTTCAATACCAAGCTTGGTTTGATGCATTGCATATTCCTAGAATTGTGTCCAACTTAAAAAGGCACCTCAAGGAGGGCGCCCACATATGCTTACTAGTTAATACTGTCGTGCACAAATGGTTATATTATGCTTGTCTTGTTCTGCCTTCTTTTTCTTGTCCTAGACGAACCTAAATTAAATCTCTTTGGTCCTTAGTTACATCACTATCCACGTAAGAGTTAGAGAGAAGAATGATAACTTCTGCAGACCAATATTATATTTAGGGGCTAAAAGAAAAAGGGAGATTTTTGAGATACCTAAGGCCGTATTTAGCAATAAATAAAATGGGTGTAAATTATGAAAAATTAAGGTTCATATCTCAGTACACACAGGAAAAAAAGTGATTTCTTACCTCACTCGAAGCTTTGGCGGACAGAGTTGCTCCTTATTTGATTTAGGGAAATAGCAAAACCTAATGAAATAGTTGAAGTGTGTGCAAATTCCGAACAATACAACCATTGTCAGGAAACAGTAAAAATAGTGTTCGAGTCTTAATCACTTCTTTTGTTTGAAAGTTGATTTGTTATTCCCTCACAATGGAGTTGACAAAAAGACAGTGGATAAAACCATAACATAGAAAGTGAAACAGCTAACAGCCTAATATAGACAAATAATATAATATTAACTAACCGTGTTGTTCTGAAATTTGGTTAGATGAACGCATTTGCCTGACTTAAGTTATGTCATTTTCCACTGTTAATGCAGCTCCATGTCTCACATTCAATCGTCATCTGCAACTGCAAGCAAGTTCAGATTTTTGGATGTCCCCAATGACTTTTATTGATTTCCATAGAAACAGTATATTGAAACGTTACAGCAACCTAACTGCAAAAAATTAGCCAAGTAAAGAAGAAAAATTTGATGAAGATAAAGTCTTTAAAGAATTAGCTGGTAGAACCATCATTATCAACTTGAGGTCTTGAACTTGTCGATTATGAAACCATTTTGTTTGTAACATCAATTGCTCCTCAGGGTTTTATTAGCTACATAAGATTTGTAAGTAACAATAAATTCTCCCATGAGGTTGACGCCCTTTCTTTATTTTAATTTTCTCCCATGATCTCTATTATCTTTTTTAATCATTTTCAAACTGGCTATGAAAGGAGGAAAACAAATCTAATTCCCTCTGCATACTTCATATTACAATCAAACAATGTGAGAACACGTTAATAATATATGATAAATCTATTGTAGACATTACTCCTGTTGCAAGATTCATGCCAAAGAGGCAAAGACTACTTGATAAACAAACCTGTAAGCCCTATCATACATGCCTCAGGGTGTGCATTTATTGTGGAGAAACATGATGATAGACATGACAATAAGGTAATAGCCACATTACCTGATCTATTAGTCCTCCAAGCATGCTAATCACAGTTAGGATGGTAAAGAATTTGTAGACCACCTCATCGAATACACGTCCATGGAAGCAAAGGAGGATCTGGACAATAGGAATGAACACAGAGAGTCAGGCAGAGATTACATTTTGACCAGTGTTCCCGACAACAACATTTACAACAAACTGGTGCTATTGGTGGCTACACAAGCCAAAATATCAAATGTAGAGTTCAATAACACATAATTATAAGACAGACTGAAGCACCTTCTTTCTTCCAAATCGGGGGTGCTAAGGAAGTACACAAGCTCCTGTTGAGAAAACTTTAGCTAATGAGAGAAATCATTGAAACAGCATATGAAAACAAATAAGATAGACACAAATTAATATATGATCTTCCTCTTTTTTTCTTAAATATGGGAGTGAATTGAAAAGACAATTTGCTAAATACAACCCAGTCTCGATCCACAAAGACCACATTAGATGTACTTCTCCAGTTCTCTTTTTTTTTTTTTTTACGTGAAGCAGTTCACTTAAAACGGCAAATTAGGCGTAGGATACAAAATCCTTGGCACAAAACTCGTAAGTCTTAAGTGTGAACATTGGCATTCAGGGAGAACATTTTTCTCCCATGAGAAAGTCCTGGAAGATTTTTTTTTTGGAATAGTTTGAGAGTACAGATTTTTAAAAATAGGAAAAGCATCATCCACCTTTGTAACGAAATGAAACTAACCTTGTACAAAAGGCCATTTGAGAACCTTTCTAGTTGATGCATATGACAAGGATTTTGAGAGCTAAATTTCAAAATAAATATCAACAGCCAAGAACCAAAGCTTTCATCTGATCCATCACAGCGACAAGTGAGAGGTTCAGCAGAGATCAATAACTAAAGAGAAAACTAAAAGTAAATCAACTACGCCTCAATCCCAAATTAGTTAGGTCAACTACATGAATTCTCTGTACCAATTCCATTCTATTCAGTTCCATTATCATAATTAGACTATTTTAAATTGCTCCTCAACCTGCCGTAATATTCCTCTTTATCTGCGTTTTAGAAGTGGGCGTAGGATTCAGGCGGACAATTGTAAGGGAAAAAATGGCAAGGGTTCTGGTTAATGGCTGTGTTCCGGATGTAAAAGGCGTACTTAATGAGTGGAATGATTCATAGCATCGACATTATTGCGCCAGATTTAGCTACAATCTAATGAGATTAAACCTCTGAATCATGATATCCATTTGATAGAACAGGAAAAAATCGATGAATATTCAGAAATAAAAGTCTATTTAAAGCAAATGAATGCAATCTCACAAGAAGGTAGCACAACCCTGAAGATGCTGGGGATTTGCATCGTCTTCTTCCATGAAGTTCTGCTGAATGGAGGTGGTCCTCAACCATAACTCCTTTGCCGGTAAAGGGGAAATTTTGAATTCCCAATTGCCCTTCGCGGGTTTTTTAATACCTTTTTATTGGAGCCTGAAGGAAGGTTCGGTCTGACCCGACTTCTGTTTTACGGGGTATAGAAATTTCCGACTAATTTTTTATTTCGTAACAATAACTTCCCAAAAATTTCAATATTAGGCATACCTTGTCATTTGATTTATTTATTAATAAATTTTTTAATCTACTTAATTTTTTATATTAAAATATATTATATATTAGATTTTTAATTATTGGATATTTGACCTTGGCCAGGTTAATATTTTGAGTTTTGGGGTTTTAGATTCTAGAAAAAAGAATAACAATGAGATTCTTTAATAAATTATTTATACATATTAGGTGGACTTTTAACACAAATATAGAATTTGCATCAAAATAATTGAATTATGCTAAACTCGTAATTGGAATGCTAGCTCCACCCTTGCCTCTAATATTATATTGTTGATGACCACATTCCTATAAGGTGTTCCACGTTTATTGAGAAAATGAATTTATGTGATCTCGGTGTTATTAAAAACATATCTTGGGTGCAAACCACAACACAATAAAAACAGTAATTATTTTTAAAGAAACGAAAAGGACTAAGTTATAACTTAAAAACAGAGAGATTAGATTCTGCAGTTATTATTAGTTCATCTTAAGTAGAGACAACAGTGTGAAGAAGATTACAAACAGAAGTCTATATATATAAAATATATATACATATAGAAGTGGAAGCTAGCAACACATTAACATGTTCAACATCTTTATTTCTTGCAGATATTCTCTTGTGGTCCGGCACCTTTCTCCAGACTCATAACGGAAGTTTAATGCATTAAACTGTCTTTTTTCAGGTATCCTCATTCCCATTGACACACAATTTTCTGAGTGTTCTTGAAATTAAAGTTAATTAACAAACTTCCATCCATTCTCCTAAACACAAAACTCTCCACCAAAACATAACAACTAAACTTTCTCCAATAGCCATTCTCACTTTCTATTTCTTCTATACCTTCTACTCTTACATCACTTTCTCCTCCATCAAACCATCCCCTTCTCTCTTGTATCCATCTCATTTTCTCAATAACACCACTATGCAAACCAACTTTCTCCAATGTACATTTATTTCTATATTCCTCTTTTACTCTAAACCAAACAAATGCTTCACTTCCTTCTTCATCTTTCACAGCTTCCGTCCCACTGATTAAAGTTAACAACTTCCTCACACGCGCGTCCACCTCCACATGTGCTCTGTTTCTTCTTGTTACATTCTCACAAGAAAATATTTGCTCCCACCAACACTTAAGTGTCACTTCATAGAACAATGATTTATTCATCTGTTCTTTAGTTTTAATTTTCCTCTCTTTTACTAACACACATGGACTATACCATTTGCCAAGAATTATCGGAACTGAACGTTTGGATGATGCTTGGATGTTTAATTCAGGGGTATCTGAATCTGATGGTTGAGAGGATAATTGGAGGCCTTGAGCTTCTTTCAAATTGACTTTAAGTGAATGGATACTATTAACATGCCATCCTTTTTTCCTTAGAAATTTCGGAGGAACACCATCGTAGGCTACAGATTTTGCATAGAAACCACCAAGATCATATGGACAAATCTCGAATTGTTGATAGGGATCTTTGTGGTTAAAAGGCTTTGGATTTAAATCGTTCATCGAATTGTCAAAGCAACAACTATCCATATCTGCTTCTTTCCAAGATGTATAGGCCCTCCTACATGTTGATTATCTGATTAAAAATGGAGTAACTTTATCACATGTTAAATTACTAGAGGTAGCAATATAGTAGTCGGCCTAACCATAGCCTCACGATAACATGACATTAACCCTATGATTTGGATTTTAAGTAAGGACTTAGCATGCTCACCCTGACATACTCTTTTAACAATAGCTAGTGGCGTAACCAGGATTTCAAGGGGATTCAAAATTAAAATAAAATGTACGTACTCTTTTTTACACGATAAGTGCATATTACTTAATTAAATCCGAAGATGTTGGTATAGGATACGCGAAAATAAGGTACGTACCCTTTATGTCTGCCTTTGGCTTTGATAACATAGTAGCGGCCGGATGCTATTGGTTGATCAAGAACAGGCAAGAACCAAACTTTATGAACACTAGGTTCACCAAACTCTGGATTATGAACAACTTTCAAGACTCTGTCTTGAGGAAATGGAAGCTTAGTGATACTGCTGTGCTTACAAATGCCCCAACAAAAAGTGTCCATTTCTTCTGATTCTTCATCAGTTAATACTAAATACCCTGTAATTGTTGGTGGATTTGTAGGAAATTTTGTAAGTGCTTTTGGGAAATTCCTGTACAGAGAACGTGGTGCTGTGGCAAACATTTTTGCTAATTCTGTGACAGTGTTTGATGTTTTGTTTAATTTTTAGGCTTGGGAGTTATTTATACATTGTTTTAGTGTTTTCTTATGAGAGAAGGAATATACAGAATGCTTCTATTTCTTAGTGGCTCTTTACATATTGATATGATTTAAAGTTCAGTCACGATAATCCATTGAAAAGGTTTGGGATTATAATAGTGCTAGTAATAAAGATTCAGCCAAGAGGGATAAAGAAAAACGATGTAATTTAAAGTGACAACATGTACTAATAAAAGACGCATTTGTAAAGGTTTTTTTTTTTAAAAAAAGACTTAATAATTGACCATCCCTTTAACTTAGGACTTAGGAATAACTTTTATTTAGACACTGAATCTATTTCAATTAAGTATATGAACACATTATAATAAAAAGTTTGAATTAACATTTTGATCAAATCAAATTTTGAAAAAGTTTTGGCGTGATTTCTCAATCATCCATTGTTATAATTTGCTTATGATGTGTACATATATAAAGATTTTATTTAGACACTAAATCTATTTCAATTAAGCATCTGAACACATTAATGGTGTGCTTATATAAATACTTTATCATGTGTACGAATATTTAATTAGAACACTCGATAATTTAAGCGTCTAGCTGAAATTTACCGGTGAATTTAAGGGTCGTGGATGATTGTACTAAGCTTTAAAAAAAGTAAACGAAGCTAAGCAAGCACCAGAAAAAAGAATAAGCGAACAAAAACAATGATTGGCGACTCTCATACCTCAATTTCCATTTACTTTACGTGATATTGTTATAATTTGCTTATGATGTTCACATATATAAAGATTTTATAGTGGCATAACGGGCAGCTTCTTTAAGGTGTGGGCAGTGGCCATTTGTTCAAATTTTTACAAAAAAAATGGATAAAGCAAACTTTGTTAGTATTTGTGTGGACAAGTAAAGCTAATAATTACACTCGAACCGATGAAGTGGGGTGGCCAGCGGCCAGCGGGCAGCAGTTTTAGCTCAAACTGAGTAATAACAATAACTACCCACCCATGACCCATCTTTATGCACCCGTCATTAGTAGTGGCGAAATTAGAATTTTAATTTTATGAATTCTGAATTTTATAATGACAATTTTTAAGGGATAATAATTGAATTCAAAAATATATATATTTCAAAATTTACTAGCATAAACATATCATTTAAGCAAAATCTATTAGATTGGATCGAAATGCAAGCTCCGGCCCCTACAATCCGGTAAAGTTATAACTTAATCCAGAAAATTTGCTGATATAAAAGTAAGCAATGAGTTATCGCAATCGCATAGTAGCTACGTGTTATATATGCCCCCACCACCCATAATTAAAGGAACTGAGTACGACATATATGTGTGATTTACATTTTACACTCTTAAGCCTGGTGTATTACTAGTATCTTATTTGGTACTCTTTTTCAATCTATGTATAACTAATGTTTGCATTAGTTATACACTCTATTGTGTATTAATGTGTATATTGTTAATGCCATGGATTTCTAGGTATTAGTAAAGCAATGGTTTTAATGCATGCATTAGTATGATTAAAGACTCAATTTCCACTCAAAACCTTTTTTACATCTTTTCTACCATAATAGTGGAGCGTATCTTTGTAAATTAATTTTTTTATGCAATGCATGCTATTTTTTTATGCATCAAACCAAACAATGCATAAATAAGCTATATATAACTAATGAAAGCATAATTAATGTACATGCATTGCTAATGCAAGCATTACTAATACATTCGATTTAGCATTATTCTTATACTTTAGGACTCTATAAATATAGGTTTGTTTCTTCTAACACAAAACAATAACATCCACAATGTAGTCGTTTAAGAGTTTTGTTTATGGGGAGATTTATTCTCTCTAAAGTTTCTATGTTTTTCTTTATATTAGTTTTGATATAATAATATTTTGATTTTTAGTATAAGTTTTTGT
>JAJOOH010008043.1:0-12347 GCA_029582605.1 Solanum gracilifrons
TCATGATAATTGATAACATAAAATATTTCAAAAATGTTGTATGTGGGTAGTCTTATTATGCCTTAAATAGCGTCAAAGAAAGTACAGATTTATCATAAAAAAACTTATTCCTTTATCCACGCAAACAATCGCTTCAAAAACTCGGTTATTTGCCCCAAACATACCATTTATATTATTAGCACGAGCCATATTATGTAGTTAAGTTAATATATTTTAATTTAACTTTAAGTATCAATCAAATTAACTCTAAATAAGTACATCATATCAAGTAAAAATGAACAGAAAGAGTGATACCATAACAAGTGAATAATAAATTATCACCCCCTCGTTTTGAGAGTTATTTTTTCAAATATCTACACAGAAAGTCATATGACTGTAAAAAAAAAAAACTCTTAATTTACCGCTATATTGCAAAAACGAACCGAAAAACACTATAAAAGAGATTTCGTGTGAATTTGAATATCTTGTCTGCCTCTCCAAACAAAAGTGTATCACAATTTATCACAATTCAATATTCCTACTAGCTCCCAACTACAAAATGAGTTATCAATAATATTACCAATTATTTATTAATGTTATCCCTATAGGCTATACGCTGTATACCTAGCACATATAAGTCAAACTTTAATTAAGAATTTCATTTTCTATAAGCATTTAAAGCAACGTGTGAATCCAACGTTATTAGATCTGTCATCAATATATATAACGCGGGATTCTGATAGATTAAATAAGATTTCTTCGTCTTGAGTAGAAGCTTCGAATTGCTCCCAATTATGAATGAGTATTTTTTTTTATAATGAGTGTTTAATTTTCAAGCTTCTGATGATTGCCTTGTGTGGAGCTAATCTGAATTAGTATTTACCTCAAAAATAGAAGCGAATCAAACCTTATAATATTGAATTCATCCGAAGTCGATATTTACGATATAAAGTATAAATTTGTATAAAAATTCACTATAAAATTACCAAAAATAAAAAAATACATGCATTTGCTGTTGACTTTGCTTTGTAGATCTAGATTGGGATAATTTTAAATAAGATATGGTTACTTCTTTGAAGTTTTCCAGTCAAAGGCTGCCCCAGCTGCAGGACTACAATGTGTTCATAAATTTCATATTTTATCAGTATTTTTTCTTCTTTCGTTTGATGTTCAATATTTATATTACAGTTTGATTATATTAAAATTGTGCAGTGTAAGACTCATTTGGGAGATAAAGCTCTTAGCCAAATTCCTTTCATATCCAAACTTTTAACTGAGTTAATATGAGCTCTCTAATTAAAGATGGATTGATCGATCCCAACTATCTTTTTCACGATCCATTGATATACTCTACCTTTGTTAAGCTTGGGCTTTTTCATTATTTGCCCTATATATTGGCTTAATACATTTTTAAAAAGTAATAAATAAAATAACAATTTACTATATCATTTTTAAATATAATTTTAGCTTGGGCTAATTTATTGTATGTTTTCCTTCTCATGATGCTAAAATATAGACTAAGGTCATGTCACCTAAAGTTACCTGTATTTATGAAGGAATTAATCTAAAAATAGTCACTCACTTAATAGCTTAAATTAAAAATAATCACCAATATATAATTGATATATGATATATGTATAATTAGTATATAATTTATGTATATATTAATTAAAAAAATTAAATAATATATCTGCAAAAATCAAGAAATAATTTATCTTTTAGTTCTAACTTGACTTATTATATTAACGATAACTATTTCTCAATATATTTTTTCAAAATATTGAATTTGTTATATTTAAAGAAACTATATAGTAAAATTGTTATAATATTTATTATTTTTTGAGAAACGTGTCAAGTCTATATAAATAAAAATAAATAAAAAGAGTACTTTGGAAAGTTGTTCTGCCCCATATGATATTGGTAATCTCATAAATTAATGTTTTCAATTTGACGATTCATTATGATTTATAATTTGTAAAGACTTCACAAAAATAATCATATGAAGAATTCCCTAACTAGCTAGAGAATTTTTCACATGGAATGAATTCTCAAAATAGTATGGCAATAGGCATATAGACCGATTATACGACTAAAAAAATACTCTTTGTCCCTAATTACTTGTCCACTTTTGAATTAACACACCTATTAATAAAATAATTAATGACATGGTGAAATTACCATTTTACCCCTATTAATTATGAAGTGGATGAATTAAAAATTTAAGATTTTCAAGAAATTCTATCTTTTTCAAAGTAATTAATTGAGGGTATAATAGATAAAAAAAAATTGGTCATTTTTTTATTTATCAAAATGGACAAGTAATTAGGGACAACAAAAAAAGAAAAAGTGGACAAGTAATTAGGAACAGAGGGATTTGAATATTAAGAGTATACTCATTTTTTTATTATTGTATTTATAATACATTTGGTTAAAAACATTCATTAATTTGAACTTGGTTAGAAATAAATTCAAGTGGTTTATTTATTTTCAGCATTTTTGTATGTCACGTAAGATTAGTAAATCATAGTTTAGATGGTCACCTACTTGAGAAACTTTTATTAATAGTATAATACTGTAGATGGTTCACCTACTTGAGAAGCTTTTATTAATACTATATAATATAATAACAATAAAAATATTTTAATTTAGATGGTTAATCAACAATATGTTTGGGATTTAATTTTGCAGGCCATTTAATTTGGTACCCAACGCTAAGTAGGGTTGCTCAATGACTTCTCTTTCTTTAAAAATAATAATGGAAGTTTGATTAATATTAATTTAATAAATAAAATAAGTGATAAAACAAGGGCTACTTACAAACAGTCGTTGTTTAGAAGATCAAACTTAGGACCTGTTTGGATTGACTTTTGGCTTATGACTTATAAGTCAAAAGCCACAAGTCAGGATTTCTAACTTATGACTTTTGGCTTATTTTTTTTATTTTAGCTTTAAAATAAGTGCTTATAAACACTTTTTAACTTTACCCAAACACTTCAAAACTACTTAAAAGTTAGTTTGGCTTAAAAACACCTAAAATAAGTCAATCCAAACGAGCACTTAAACTATAGGTGTTTGGGAGTGTGTGTTGAACATGACACTAAAAACATGGGTGAAAACTCATCGGTACGACTGTTTATACTAAATTATTTATGGTTACATAAGATCTTATTTATTCTCATTAATGTTATCTCTATATCTAAATATTAAATAATTAAAATTTAATATTATTTATTTCTGAATGTCCATTATTTATATATTTTTAAATATAATAAATATACAATTTAAATAAAAAAGTAAGTAAATATTAGAAAAAATATTAAATTAATAAAATGATATTCTTATTATTTTTAAAATTATTTACGTTTTCTAGTGATGATGGAGACGATTCATTTTATAATTCAAAAATAAAATTAATTATTCAAAAGAGTATATGTTATAATTCATATTAGTTAAAAGTCGTTTTGATATTTTATATTTAAAAATATATGTAATAAGTAATCTAACTAATTTCTAGTTATTGATTTATGATCAAAGGGGGGTATTATTTTTCAAACTCAAAATATTAAGGGGTAAAGTTTTTTTTACTATGACAAATTTAATTGAGCGATTTTATAAGAGAAAAACTCTTAACTGAATAATCTTATTAATATAAAATAAAATTCAGCGACTTGATACATAATTTGTCATAATTGAGTTTTGGATATTGATTCCTCGAGATATTTTGCAATTTGAGAACTTCAAATTTTAGAAAAAAGGAATAAAAAGCTGAGTAATACAACTGACATTATTTATTATTACATATATACTCAACTAGATTTTTTATGTGTATAAATTTTAGAGTTAAATAAAGTATTACAAAACGATTTTTGTGTTTTATATACACTGACGTTGTAAAGTTTTTTATATGATCAATTTAGTTAACAAGAAAAAGGTTTTATTTATTTTTTCTTAAAAAATAAGAATAACATGAAAAAAGTACTTGTCTAGTCACTTCATTAAAAAAATATTTTACTTGTTAATGTTACTTAAGTCTTAATCATTTGGACAGTATCGTACGTTAACACAACAATACCGTAATAAGTTTACACGACTGTTAGCAATTTCATCACATTATCCCCATAATTTTATTTTATTTTTGAATTTTATTTTCACAAAATCGCGCTATTTGAAGTGAAAAATAACAGGATTTTGTTTAATTACGAAATATAATAGTATTTTCATTTTAAATACATGACACCCATACTCATAAGTAATGTACCCGTACGTTAATTTGTTTCCTTTTTGCTATGTTTAAGAAGAATGACTTTTTTAAAAAAAAAACAATGGAAATAATTTAATTTAAAATTTTTCATTTTATAATTAATTATACTTACTAATGACTTATTTATAGCCACATAAATAAGTATTATAACGTGTATAATATCACAATTTTTAAAATTTCTATTTCTCCACAAATGTTATAACATATTTAATACCATAAGTTTTAAAAGTAATTTTTTCTTCTTAAATTTCGTGACCAATTAAAGAAATTTATATAAATTAACTGAGCACAAAGTTTAATTTTAATTATTATTTTTTATTTTTCATTCGATGTCCAATATTCATATTAGAGCTCGAATAATCTAGACACGCATATTCCTATCAAATACTTTTTCATACCTAAAGCTCAAATTCAAAATCTCTAATTAAGAAATCGAGGAGCAGCTCCATCCACTCAATCGACCATATCCTTTTTGCCTGAATTTTTAATTTATTACTGTGTGACAAGGCAAATGCAATAATTTATGGCTATTAACTTTTAGGGTGGCCAAGAAGAAATCATAGTTGGTGAGAGTAAGTCAAGGTCCAAAATATATAAATATAAAAACTTATACACGAAAATGCCTCTAGTTTTCCTTCTGGCAAATTTAATTAAATGTTATAGTAGGGCTAACAATTAAAAGTTTGTTGGGGTAGTTGTACCCCCTACCCCACTCCCCCTTACCCCCCCCCCCCCCACTTTTCCACATACTCTTTAAATTCTCATACAACCTTATTTTTCCTTCTCAACACATCTCTTTTCCTCAAGTCTTTTTTTCTCACTTGTGTACTTGTTGTTCACATTTGTGACAAAAAAAAATAAAAACCCAAGAAAGTCACTTATTTCTCTAAGTTATAGTTGATAAATTTGTGGGGTTGGTTCAAAAATTCCAATAAAATGGGAGATGAATCAACTAGAAGAGTTTCAATTGAAGCTAATCATGATGATGATCAAAGAATTAATAGTAATAAACTTCCAAATTTTCTATTATCAGTTAGGCTCAAATATGTTAAACTTGGCTACCATTATTTGATTAGCCATGCTATGTATTTGTTCCTTATCCCAATCTTAATTGCTTTATTTGCTCATCTTTCAACAATTACTATGGAAGATATGGTTCAATTATGGAACCAACTAAAATTCAATCTTGTCACAGTAATTTTATGCTCAGCCCTCATAGTTTTCTTGGCTACACTTTATTTTATGACTAGGCCACGTAAAGTGTACCTAGTCGATTTTTCGTGTTACAAACCCAAACCTGAAGTTATGTGTCCTAAGGAATTATTCATGGAGAGATCAAAGTTAGCCGGGATTTTCACTAAGGAGAATTTGGCCTTTCAGAAGAAAATACTAGAAAGGTCAGGTTTAGGTCAAAAGACGTATTTTCCTGAAGCACTTTTGAAATTGCCACCAAATCCTTGTATGGCTGAGGCAAGAAAAGAAGCTGAAATGGTTATGTTTGGTGCAATTGATGAATTGTTAGAGAAAACTGGTGTGAAGGCTAAGGACATTGGGATTCTTGTGGTGAATTGTAGTTTATTTAATCCAACTCCATCACTTTCTGCTATGATTGTTAATCATTATAAGCTTAGAGGAAATATTTTGAGTTATAATCTTGGTGGTATGGGATGTAGTGCTGGATTAATTTCAATTGACCTTGCCAAGCAAATGCTACAGGTTTGTTCCTTTGCAAGATTTATATTTTCTCCGTTTAAGTTTTATGTACTGATAGTATAGTATATGATTTTTTTACGAAAGATAAGTTACTTGCAATATATAACAGGTCTTTTTCTAGATAAAGTGGTCAAAATGTCATATAATTCAAAAATAAAATAGGCAACATGCTATAACATGCTAAATTATATTAATAGTATATATTTTTACTCTTTGCAAGAGTATTAATTAAGTTACTTTTAAGAGTGTTTTGGCATGGTCTATAATTACATGATGCACTAGCTTTGGTGGTAGGTTGACTTTTAAAATATGTTTAAGCAAAAGGTCAGAAGTCAGAACATCTAAAAAATACTATTTTTGAAGGATCTGATATACACTGAATGACTTTTTAATGAGTCTGTAGGTGATACACACATCATGTTAATTAGGTGATATGCAAGCAAATCTTGCTCTCTCTCTTTTTTCTTTTTTGGTTTTTTTTTAGTAAAAGATTTACATGATAGTTAGTTTCCTTAAAGATAAATAACTATGTAATTAATTAGAATAAAATGAACATGACTATAGTGAAATGGTACAAAAAAAAGTTTCATATATTAGCTGACTCCAACTCATTAGACATAATTTATAATTAATTAACTCACTTTAGACCAACAGATGTGACATGATTTTGCTGAATTCAGTATATTAAAAAAAGGTTCAAGTGGACCTAGTCAATTTAATGTCTGAATATCTACCAACTGCTAGCTAGCTTTTAATATTGCACTAAAATATTTAATTTCTAGTGTATTTAATAACTTTACAATACTAAATTTTTTCATATGTTATTATATCACACGTTGTAACAGGTGCAACCAAACTCATATGCACTAGTAGTCAGCATGGAAAACATAACACTAAATTGGTACTTTGGTAACAATCGATCAATGCTAGTCTCAAATTGCATTTTTCGTATGGGTGGTGCAGCAATATTATTATCGAATAAATCGTCCGATCGACGACGTTCAAAATATCAACTCATACATACCGTACGTACACACAAAGGTGCAGATGACAAGAGCTATGGATGTGTGTTCCAAGAAGAAGATGATAGTAAAAAAATCGGTGTCGCGTTGTCTAAAGACCTAATGGCTGTAGCAGGGGAGGCCTTGAAAACGAACATTACAACTCTAGGGCCAATTGTTCTCCCTATGTCCGAACAACTATTATTTTTCGCCACATTAGTCGCTAGGAAAGTGATGAAGATGAAAATAAAACCGTATATTCCTGATTTTAAATTAGCGTTTGAACATTTTTGTATACATGCTGGTGGTAGGGCAGTGTTGGATGAGTTGGAAAAAAATCTTGAGTTAAGTGAATGGCATATGGAGCCATCAAGAATGACACTTTATAGATTTGGTAATACTTCAAGTAGTTCATTGTGGTATGAATTGGCATATACTGAAGCTAAAGGGAGGATTAAGAAAGGTGATAGGACATGGCAAATTGCATTTGGTTCAGGATTTAAGTGTAATAGTGCTGTGTGGTGTGCATTAAGGACTATTGATCCTGCTAAGGAGAAGAATCCTTGGATGGATGAAATTGATGAATTTCCAGTTGAAGTGCCTAGAGTTGTGACAATTAATGATTCTTGAAGAATGTTTTGTTTAACCCTAAGAAAGGGGAAGCAAAGGAATTAGTTTATGTGTTGTGATCATTGTAATATTACCTCACTTTGTTGTTAGCAAAGGAACTAGTTTATGTGTTGTGATCATTGTAATATTACCTCACTTTGTTGTTTTTGTTGTTACTAGGTGGGTGTGTACTTGGATTATGATTTAAGAAAGCAATACAATATCTTCTATATACATGTTTTTGATAAATATGCCATTTAATTTGGCATCAGTTGATAGCTCTATATATTCTTCAACTTCAGATGTGCACAAGTAGAAACTTAAAACTTGTATGAAGTTGAATAAGTAGACACACGTGGCATTCTACGTAACAATTCACATGATATACACTTAAATTGATTTGTATTATGCAACGTAGGATGCGTATGTCTACTTAGCTTATTTAAATTTATGCAAATCTAAATGTCTACTTATACTGCACACACAAAATTAAAGGATATAAATATCAGTTAAGATTAAATTAAATTCTACATTTAGATATTAATGTATTATGACTGACCTTATAAGTCAAACAGTTTATACATGCTCTGATGCTAGCTCCTATTATTTGATTAAATTAAATTCTACATTTAGATATTAATGTATTATGACTGACCTTATAAGTCAAACAGTTTATACATGCTCTGATGCTACCTCCTATTATAAATAATGTCATGTGAAATTATCGCATATGAGTTTTCAAAACATGTCACATGCTTCAGTAACAAAGGAGCATACTGCATTTATTGTTTTTCTAGATGAAAATTAGAGTTTTAACTAGCTAATGTAATTATACATGTAACTTGCTACTCTTTTTGTCTCAGTTTATGTAATATATTTCGCTTTTCGAGAGTCAAACAATTTAATTTTGACCAAGAATTTGCTCATGGAATCTTCAAATTTTTCAAAATGAAATCTATATATTTGTAAACTACATAAAAAGTACTATAAGTCACAATAATTGATAATTCAAAATATTTAAAAGATATATGAAAAATTTACGATCAAAGATAGAGTTATTTGAATCTTGAAATCCGAAATGTGTCACATAAATTAAGACATAGGGAGTATTAGTTATAACTTTTTGTAGTTAATGATATATAAAAATCTGATAGAAAATATTATTTGACTCAAATTTTTGCTTATTTTTCTTTTTTGAAGTAAAGAATACTTTTCTTTAATTTCACTTTCAAATTATTATTTTTAAACGTCACATATCAATATATTTCTTCTAACGAAGAATAGTCAATTGAATATTCTTCCACCAAACAAGGATACAGTACACTAATAAATATGAATATGAAAGACGATTGACAAGTGGGAAACCAACTTTTTCTTTGCTAATTTAAAGATGAGGGAAATGGCAGCAGAGAAAAAGTTGGAGAACCACTTGATGTACCTCGTCCCGCCTTGCCTTATTTAAATATTTCCCTATCGCGATCCATTAAGGATTTATTTTTTTTCGTCCCATCCCAGTTGTCATCCCTCTTAAATTGGCGATCACAATTAAGAATAAAGAAAAAGGATAGTACTATGCACCGTTGAAAATGTATACATTAAATGAGTCGGTATCGAATGATTAATGTTAGCGACTAATTGTAATCTAAATTATGTAAAGCACTAAAGGTGGCTAAGAAAAATATCAAACCAATTGTGTGGATAATTATTTTTATGAGTAACGATTAGTACTCTTCTTGTCACATATTATATAATTGTGGAAAACCTTATAAGTATTAATATTAGCCAATTAGGTGTGAGAGTTCAATCAGTCTAATATTTATTGTATTCATAGGGAAATTAGTAGATTTATATCAATCGTTTTTGCTTGAGAACTAACGACTTTATTGGCTTCTACACTTTACCAATTAAATTACTAGTTTTGTCTTTAAATCCCTAAAAACAATCCTAGCTTTACTTGACTGATTACACCTCCGATACACTCTCAATCTGCCACATAATATAGCAATGGTCTCAAACTCTTGTAGAAGCATGCGACTCTTAATAAAAAAAATCGAGAGAAGTGTTGAAAACACCCCTAACATGGGTGAGAATTTAAGTTCACTTAGTCAAGTAAAAGAGTGTCGTTAAGGCTATCAATAGTTCAAGGATGAAAATAATAATTCGCGTCAAGTTTAAGGATACTTTAGATACTTCTCCAAAAAAATACTACTTCATAGCTCCGTTCACTTTTACTTATTATATTTAGATTTGACACACCTATTAAAAATATAATAATTGACATGACTATTTTACCACACTACCCTATTAATTAATGTTTAATATTAGATCTTAAAAAATGATTCGAGGTAATATACAGAAATGCAGTACTGAAAAAGTGAAAATCATGAAGGACAAGAGAAAAAATAGTATGACTCAAAATGAATAGAAATTAGAATAACAAACATCAACATGTGACGATGAAAAGGCTCCCAGTAATTAATTAATAGTACGACTCAATAACTTCATAAGAAATTGAAATTAACTTCTCTATATACATAATAACTTGATATTATTCCAACAACAATTCAGAAACAAATCAAGAATAATAATATGAATTTAGTCAAAATTGGGCCTGTGGGAGGAAGTAATGGATCTTGTTGGGACTTAAAGGGACGTGACCAAGTTGCTGGGATTTTTGTTGTCTTTAGCCCAAAAACTATTTATTCACTTCAGTTCCTTTTCTATGAGAATGGCAATTTAATTAAGTCTTTGACATATATGGTGGTGTAGGTGGAACCACAAATTCAAGTTACTCCGCGGTTGTCTTGGATTATCCATCAGAATTTCTTACTTCGATAAGCGGTTACTCTGGATATGATACTAGATACAAATATACAGTATTGGAAGCTATAAAATTTAATACCAACAAAAGTTCGTATGGACCATTTGGTGGTATCAACGGGAAATTTGCATATGAAAAACGAAATTTTGACTTTCAGATAGTAAATCATCATTTGTTTGGGGTTTTTCATGGCACCAAAAATTCATATGGCATTGAGAGTATTGAGATTTATGCCAAACCCAATGTGAACTTGAAAGATTCTCCTCAAGTGAAAGATGAAAAAGTTGAAGATTAATTTAAGATTCTTCTACAAATTGCAATGATGATGTATGCAGTTTGTCTTATTTTACTCTATATGCTTATTATTATTATTAATCCTTTTTTCCTTATTATGAAATATATATTGATAGCCAAATGTCATTGTCTTTATGTTTCGAAATTGCATTCATGTTACTTAAAAGAGAGTATTATTTTTGTGCAAATTAAAACTTCACTCTATTGAACCTATGTATTAGTACAAGATATGGGACTTGGGCCTAGCCAAAGGAGTCACTCGATCATGTCATGCCCAGGGTAGATCAAGAACGACATCGATAGAGCACAATTGGGGTGATATATTCCATGTGCATGTATGGAATCTAAATCTAACCTAACTTCAAAAACTAGCTTCAAAGGGTTATAAATATCTCACACATTACAACTTTCTATACTACTTACACATACAAAGGGTATAAATATAATTTAGTTATTCTTAACGGATAACAATCAATGTGATAAATTTTTTTTGAGTAATTCATACCGCATACTATTGAACCATTAATTATAAGTTTCAATTCATCCATCAAACGTTAATAAACCATTACAGTATGAAGAAAAGAAGTTCCTGATATATAAAGGTCGCGGCCTCAATTTGATCAACGAACTTTTTGTTAGGGTTTTGCCCTGATTTTCTTACCATAATTTAAGATTTATTTTTCCTTAAAGAAAAGGCAAAACATTACCATAAATGTTTTTACTTTTCCTGAAAGGAAAATATAATATTCTTTCATATTTGGTTTATTCTTTCCTTTTAAGAAAAAGTTTTGGAGTAGCTAGTTCTTTTCTAGTAGGAAAAGTTTTAGGACTCTATAAATATAGGTTTGCTTCTTCTAACACAAAAAACAATAACATCCATAATGTAGTCGTTTAAGAGTCTTGTTTATGGGGAGATTTATTCTCTCTAAAGTTTCAATGTTTTTTATATTAGTTTTGATATAATAATATTTTGATTTTTAGTATAAGTTTTTTGTTATCTGATTTATCAATTATATGATTTGCAAATTGTAAGCTTCCGCATGACGCCCTAATCACCCTTCAGAACCCAACACTTTGATACTAATAAATGAAATATACATTATTAGTGCACCCATAAAAAATATAGTAGTGTCATTGTGCTATTGATAAAAGTTATACATATATTAAAATGAACAAGTAACAAATAAAAATATATTAGATAAATAAAAACGAATGAAGGAATTACTTTACTATAAAATTAAATTGGAGAGCTCATTAGGTGGGAGAATACGCTCAATCAACCTATAAGGGATCTTTGAACTTTGAAGTTTGGCGTTTAATGGAAGTTTTTATTTGCTTTGATTTATTATTAATCATTAGAGTTTTATTTGATTCATAAATTTTAGTTTTTTTCTAATATATTTGAATTACTTGAGTTTATATTATATAGAGTGATCATCATTTGTATTTGCATGGTGTTTTTGACAAAAAGTAAAGACAACTAAAAGTACTCCCTCCGTTCTTTATTTAGTAGTCATGATTTTCTTTTTTAGTAGTATATTTTTTCTTAAACGTTTATGTCATTTAGCTCAAAAAGTAACGCAAGAATAGTGGCATGTACATTAATATTGAAACAATAATATATAAATTCTCAATAAAGTAAAAGAACAGAATTTGAAAACTCTGTATT
>JAJOOH010008044.1:0-11831 GCA_029582605.1 Solanum gracilifrons
CCCTTTTTTTAATACAATTTTAGGCTGATAAGTTGGTAAGCACATGTCAACAGTCATGGAGAAGCACACCTACAAACATAGTTTCTTGGAGGATATCTACTTTGCAATACTCTTCCTAAAATGTCACACTAGTTGTTCTTTGAGAAACATCTTTTATGAGAGGAAAATATTGATTACTTCACAGAGATTATAGGGGGGAATTGGATTATTGGTTACACTAAGACTTACGCTCATACTACCACCAACCTGGCAGAACTTCTAGCAATCTTCCATGGGCTACAAATAGCAGGGGAGAAAAATCTCCAACCTTTGGAGATCAACACTGACTCAGTAGAAGCTATTACCATGATAACTAATGGCCATTTAACATATAATAACATAATCTTTGGATGCAGGTTACTAATGCAGCAGTTGGGGGCACCAGTTCTCAGAAACGTATGCAGGGAACAGAAAAAGGTAGCCCATGAGCTGGCAAGAAGTGCATTTTTTAAACCAAGGTTTTTGGCAGCTCTTCCAGTGTACGACACTTTAGGAACTACTTCAGCTAGGGATATTTCTGTTTGTAATATTCACAATTATGGCCAGCTGTTGGCTCCACTATCATCAAATGGTGCATCCCCGAACTAATTATGTTGCCAGTTATTACTTAATTAATATTTATGCATCCTTTTAACCAAAAATTTAAGCTCTGACACGTTACTGACAACCCTCGAGAACAAGTATATATATTTTGACACTCCAGCAGATCTGAAGAATCTCCCCTTTGAGAAGGTAAAGATGAAATGAAAGGTCAGTGACCTGAAGTCTTGAAAATGAACAACACAAGCAGGACAAAGAAGTACGTTCAAGTTTCAAGATCCTTGCGAGCCTTTAAAAATAACTGATGAAGTTATGCAAAAAGAAAGAACTAGCACCAACGATCAGAAAGGAAAAAAACTAGCATCAAATATCACTACTTCCTGAGCAGGGGGGAACTTTATAAGAAAAGTTTCACTTCTCCAAGCACATATCATCTGATAAAGCACAAAAGCATTACCTGTGTGTGGGAACCTGTAAATTCAATGTCAACATAAAGCTTCAAAAGATTTTTCACAAGGTACTCCAGAGAGAGTTGATGCCCCTCAAACAAAGTAGACGTTGCAGTAGAGCCGCTGTATAAAAAATTCACTTAGAGAGGCAACAGCACTAGATTCCCAGCACACACAGACACAAATAATAGTAGACGTAATTTTGAAAAATGCAATATCACAAATGATTATATTTGAATCACCTTCTGCGGGGCATCCAACAGTTTAGGACTTCAACCATCTTTGCTCTAAGGTAAGGGTTTCTGATATATTCTGGACTTGCCATGAACATGATAATGAAATTCATGAAGTCATCCTGTCAAGCAATGCAAAAAGATGATTGCATACAAAAAAGGAACACATGAAGAACAAGAATATGAATGGACATAAAAAGATCATGACTAAACCTACCAGCAAGACACCATCCAAAGCTCTGGGAATTCGAGAAGCAAAAATTAGCAGCTCCATGGCATCTTCAACAAAGTGCTCAGGCATAGATGCAAACTCCATAGGGCAAGGGGAAGGTAAAGGCATCTTAAAACCACCAACAAGCTCGACCAGCCAAACAACCATCAACCTGTAGAAGGATAATGCACGCTGGAGATACCCTCCATCCTGAAAACAAGGCAATTTTTTAACTCTGTATACCAACAACTAAAAGTAGGGAAATGCAGAATATAACTAACATCTACTCAAACCTAGGATGCTGTTGATTTGCAAATTTTATATTTTACACCGAAAAAATCATGTATGCACAGAAAAAGTAAAGACAACCCTACGAGTTGACACCCACATTAAGGAGCTACTTTGCTTGAAAATAGCAAAGTATAGCATTAAGAACAATATAACAAAAGCAGGTATAAAAAGAGAATCCCTTCACATACTCAAGATTGCATAATCCTACTAAGTATTAAAAAAAGGAGAAGTTTATATACCCTCAGTATTTGGGCTTCATAGCATAATTTCTCCTGTGAAAACGATTCAAGATCTTTTTCCAAGCGAGCTATTTCCTGCTGCAACTGTGGCGAGGGTGTTTGTTCTAGCATGGTTTTCATGGTAGACAAATTATCTTCGGATCTTGAAATGTCCTAAAGTTGATAATTAAATAGTTAGTTTGGTACAAACACCTTGACCATACCATATTAACCTTTCATCCACGGTTACATATGGTTCAAGACATCCTTCTTTCACCAAGTAAAATTTAGTATTTCCTTTCTTCAAATCCCAATTCCTCACCTGAACAAGATGCTTAAAATCTGAAAATGCTTTTAGGAGGCCCAGGTTGAGCACCCGTGCAGTCATGAAGAAGCATTCACATATGAAGGGGTATTTAGCTTTCTCACTACTACTTGATATTGGGTTGTTATAGTGGAGAATTGAAGGTCCACCAGAATCATTCCCAGAGCTTGTAGCTTCCTGAGATGCCAACAACCGATTTTCTCCATCACTGCCTTCTTTAGCGACATCAACTTTCCCAGGATTATTTTGATTTATCCATTCAGAGACTTCTTCTGATGATGCATGCAGAGCAGTCAACCCCCTAGTATGAATCATAGGCAAGGTTAAAGCAACAAACACACATGCATCGAAAAGGGGAGGGATATGGGGAAGAAGAAAAATTCACCTCAGTTCCAGACGGGTGCTAGAAAACACATATTGGGGATCGATCTTGTCCCGTTTTGTCAAATTGGCATCTAAGAAAGGTTCACAGAGCCGAAGCATAACGGCACTGAGATTTACAAACATGCCTGAACTAGCACAAGATAATGGATCAACCTGCAAAGCATAATATTTTGAAGTTATGGCAGAGTAGAAAAAATCGGAACATACATAAACAAAATTACAATCCGCACATATCAGGGTCAAAAGGTATAAGTGCAAATGAAGTATCTAACGCAGCACACTTTACAGGTCTGTTTCACATGTTACAGCTCCATAGTGTGATCTGGAGAAATCTTACCTGCAACTGTGCCCTTGACGAATTTTTGTTTATAACTGCTGCAAGATATCCAAGGACATTTTCACGAATAGTTGAATTTTTCAGAAGAGACATAAGCACTTCTGCCAAGCCATCATACAAGTTATTCATAACAGTTTTGATTGTTGTGAAAGAAGACAAGAGATCAGCAGGACGACGTGTGGCCGATTCTGAGAAACACTGCTGGCTGTTGTCCAACACAAGTGAAACAATCTATCAGTCCTTTGTTAAAAATAGAAGTCCTCAGCAGAGAATACGTCAATGCAAAAGAACTTAGACTATCTTCGTTCACCAAGGGCCATAAATGGCCACCCCCCACCCCCATCTGTTCGGTTAGAGAATGAGAGATATGCATATGCTAAGTCACCCGATACCAAAGAGAACCATAAGTTATTAGGTTGATGATGTCTGAAGAATCAATATTTTCAAGGTAACTTTCACAAAGTAGAATGAAGAAAAAGCATGATAAGAAAGATTGAACAAGTATGAAAGGCTGTCTTGTCTATTTCTCTAATTGGTTTTAGAATGGCATAAAACTTCTCTTCACTGTATAAAGTCATATAATACACTTAAGGAAACAACATATAATTCATAATTAAAGAGACGAGATAAATTTTAACCCACCCAACATCCGGCTGACTCTTGAAGATTGTATGATCAGGCAAAGCACTGACATGAAAGAAAGGACCCAAAATGCTTGTCATTTCGATAACTCTTCCATTCATATAAACACTATTTGGAATCCACCAAGGATGATTCACAAGACACTTGGCACCTACTGGATACTTGACCAAATATAATAAAGCTCTAAGAGGTTGCTGAAAATTACCCAAAGCTGAAACCTTTAGCACAGTCCCTCTCAAATCCTCATACAACTGCTTCAGTATTGGGTCCATACTATCAAAATCCGCATCCTTTAATAACTCATCCAAAAACCCAGGTGGACTCGACACTCCTCCACTACCACTACTCCCACCAAACACATCCACAGAACTTGAAACCTCAGAAAACAACAAAGGAAGCAACAGAGATACATTTGCTGGTGCCACATCCCAATTGGGAAACATATCAGGATTTCCTAAATGTATCCTACAGTATGATACAGCAAGTCTCTTTACTTGCTTAACCACCAATTCCATCTCAGACCTAACGTTCTTATCCTTCATCGACGCAATCTTCTTCCCTTCTTCATGTGCCCGACGGTAACAGTTGACCAAATACTGAAAAGGTGGTTCCGCGGATACAAAATTACCAGAAAGTCGATCGATTAAAACCCTCTCCATCAAATCCCTAGACAACCTTAATTCTTTACCCTCGCTCAAAATCTCGGCCGCCGTCATCTCTAAATACACAACGCGTGTATCATTTTCCATTGAATCAACTAGAGATACAAGTAAAATTTTCCGAAGAATTATATCCTCGATCTCCGCCGGCGTCCTCTGTGGTTTAGAAGTCGCCATGATTTCAACAACAATAAATTAAACAAGAAAAATTGATGATTTGGGAGAAAGGAAGAGAGAAAATCAGCAGAATTAACAAACTAAAATCATTGTTAAAATAAGTGTAACGACTGCATAAGTGTATATACAAACAAACAAAAAATTAACAGATGAAATGGGAGAAAAGATTGAAGGGAGAGGTATCAGAGGTTTCCGACTCTACAGGTAAACCCTAATTACGGTGTCGTTTCTAGTGCCATTGTTATAGTATTATGTAACCACAAGTGTTTTAGTGCCCGTTTGGATCGACTTATTTAAGCCAAAATAGTTTTTAAACAGTTTTGAAGTGTTTGGATAAAATTAAAAAGTGTTTATAAGCACTTACTTCAAGTGTCCGTTTGGAGTGACTAATTTTAGGTGCTTTTAAGCCAAACTAGTTTTTAAGCAGTTTTGAAGTGTTTGAATAAAGTTAAATAGTGTTTATAAGCACTTATTTAAGTGCCCGTTTGGATTGACTTATTTTAGATGTTTTTAAACCAAAATAGGTTTTAAGCAGTTTTAAAATGTTTGGATAAAGTTTAAAAGTACTTATAAACACTTATTTTAAAGCTAAAATAACAAAAATAAACCAAAAGTCATAAGTTAGAAATCCTAACTTATGAAGTCAATCCAAACAGGTAACCCAGTACATCTCGTGTTGAGATAAAGAGAGTAAATTCTTATTGACTAATTATCTAGAAATATCACTTTTATTTCTCTTAAAATTATAATATTATTTAATTATTTATTTTAAAAATATATATATTTAAAACAATAAGAATAGATTTTTTCTCTTTTAATGAAATGACACAATTATTCTCTCTTTTTTAAAATTATTATTTTTTCATATTATTTTTAAAAGGGAATTTTTATTGTTGTTAAAATTGTCGGGTCACATTTTTAATTCCGTTTATTCTTTAAAAAAAATTACTTTTATTTGCTTATTTAATTAAAAGAAAATAAAGTTATATTTGTATTTATCTATTTTATATCATATCAAGAGAGAGATTAAAATAGATTTTATCTTATATCATCTAGTATTATCTATTCATTCTATATTATTTCTCATTTTTAGTTGTTTATTTTATCATATTAAAGAAAAGATAAATTATTTTTTTATTATTACATTTTACATTTATTATTATTCTAAATCATTTATCAAATTATTCATTCTTTTAAGTTCTTTATAACGTACAATATACTAGTAGAATATCTATTGCAATTGAGATAGTGAAAGCAAAATGAACAAGAAAGTTCTAATATCCTAATACTCTATCCAAGATATACGATGTACACATTCAGATGCTAACTACCTACCTAATAAAGTTAAATTTCTTTAATTATATAAGTTGCTATTTGATTTATCAAAGAAAAGTTGAAATTCATGCTAATCTTTTTTGGCACACACATCTTTGTTATTATCCTATAGGGGCTAATGAGAACGCGTCAATCACGACTGAGAAATTTTTAAGGTTGACAAGCTTTGAAGGATAAGGTGTATATAAAACTTCAGGTAAAACTCCACATTGTAATGGGAAAAAAAAAAATAAAGAACTTTATAAGGCATAGCTCTAATTCACATGATATGCGGTTTTAGGGCTCGATATAGCATAGTCCAAAACAAGCAAATTTGTGCGGGCTTCGGCCCAAAGCGGATAATAGGTTAGACTTGGGATGCTGGGCCACATGACACCTAATACAAATCTCATATTGAAATAGACAAATCTCATAATAGAATAAGAAAGTAAAATGAAAAGCTTTGTAAGTCATTACTCAAGTTTACATGGTACTCGCGCTTTTGGAGCTTGATTTGGGTTAAGTGTAAGTTTGTAACCCAAAGAAACAAATGCAAACTTGAATCGTGACACCTAGTTGATCCGTCAGAACTGCGAACTTTACCAACAAGAAGATTTGCTTCTAAGGTGATTACAAAGGAGGGGGAAATCATGTAAAATTTATTTGAGCAAATAATTCCCGGGCCCTTTATATCAAATATTAAAGCTCAATGAATCAATGCCGTTGTACACAAATCTGTCTTATTGACGAAAAATATGACAAATGAGGATATAGTATCAAAGCTATTATCACTATTCAAGATGATCATGTGGCCTGATTGACAAGAACATTGCAGCATACTTCCGAAGACGCTGATCATTATCCCCATTTTCGATAACATGTATAGTGGGACGGCTAGTCCTCATCATGTAACGTCGCCAAGCTAACTGTATATTGACAGCAGCCCAGGTTCTCCAATTGGATGAATAATACCTTGCTGTTCTCCTTAGCCTCTCGTTTGCAAATTTGTATCTGAAGTGATCCGCGATAAATCGAAGGTGGTTTGCATCTAAGCCAAATGCTTCTGTAGATTCAATGCAAGTGAAGGTTGCGGAAGAAGCTGGAAGTCTGTCAATAAAGGGACGGCGTAAGCACCAGGAAAGAAGTTCATCTCCAAAGAAGCCTCCAGGCTCAAGTATGCTTGTGGCAATCACACCTTTACTGAGGTTTTGGCTACTTCTTACGCGTCCACGAACAATGAACACAACCCTGTGCACTGGATCTCCTTCTCTTATGATCTGTTTAGACAGAACAAAAAAAGGCAAGAGATTGTCATAGTTGCAAGCAGTTATAGTATCACTATACAGAGTGCGCGAATTGGTAGTACCTTCTCATCTTTAGAGAACACAAGTGGCTTAACGCGATCACAAATGTTATCTAGAATCAGATCATCCAAACTTTGGAACAGAGGAACCTGATGTAATGAAATTCAGATATCAATATATTTCCACTAGTAACATGTACCAATTTTGTGTTCTTAGAGGGGAAGTAAGAATTGGCTTTGTATTGTACCTTTTTAATAAGATCAAGGCAAAGAAAGCGTTTGATGTCCCTTCGAAGTCCTTCTGGCAAGTCTTTTACAAGTTCCATCTCATCTTCGCCACCCATCATAGCCCATCTCTGGTGTTCAAAGTGGCGAACTCTTTGTCTTAATTGTGATGGCAATTGTCTTCTCCTCATCCACCATTCCATATCCCTACATCTTAATTGCATTTTTCGCTTCTTTGCCATGACCGCGTGTAAAAACACCTTGAAAACAGAAATAAAATCAGCATCAATGAATCATGTCACTTTCTAGAAAAATACAAGTACTACTTAATAGCTTACCTGGATGTTACCAATCAACAGAGTAAAGAGCATCAATCCACTAAGCACAAGGCATATACTGAAAATAACTTCTAGCCAGTGACTTGTTGGTTCTAAGTCATTGCCAAATGTGCTGCAGTCAAACACCAAAAGTTGTAAGTGAAGTACTTCAACAAATAGTCTCCAGAGCAAAAGTCATCAAGACAATTCATTTCCGTATTCATATCTTTTCCTCTGGCCAAACACTTTGAAGGGAATTAGAGATTTTCATGTTTCACACCATACAAAAATCAACAACATACCCAGTGTAGTGTGGGTTCTGGGGAGGGTAGAGTGTACGGAGACCTTACCCCTACCTCAGAGGAAGAGATGTTGTTTCTAATAGACCCTCAACAACATGAAGATGGTCTAACCACACCATATTAAGAGCAAAAAAAAAGAGAATTCTTTACTAAGATGTTGAAATCAGCAACCTTTCTGATCTGCATTAGACCGAGTTATTCACTTTTCAAGTTTTAACTATTAAAATATATATAAAGAATGAAGTTATTTACCTAAGGGTCATCAGTCCCCAAAAGATGGGGTAAAGAATCTTAACAGTGACGGATCTGCTAGAAACAACAGGAAGTGCCCATTGGTATATCCCATATGGAAATGGTCCATTGACATCCAAACACATTGGCTTCCTAGTCACTGTTGTTGAGTTCCCAGCACATGGATTTCCCACAGTTCCTGTTGGCAATAGAAACTGATAACACACCTCCTCTGAGCATGACAAAGATAGATTACACGAAGGGTTGCGCTCACACTGCTGCCTTAGACATGAAGCCACTCTTTGTATTGCAAGAACATACCAGCATCCCCCAGCAACCTTCAAATAATAACTTTTACGCCATCAGGTTAAGTTAACTTACAACAAATCGTAATTCTCTATAGTATGCAGGGCAAAACTTACATGAGAAGCAATAAAATAAGCAATGAGATTAAGTCCAAATCCCCACCAAATGGTACCAAAAATATATCCAGTAACCTTTTGCATCCTTCTCATTAAGCTTATACAGTGATAAACTTTGGGAAGGAACTGGAACAAGAACATTAATAAAAGGATCGTCATTATAAGCTTTATCTGCTCTTCTCTTATTAGTTTTGGAACCACCAGCCAGAATACAGCCTGCAGAGGAAAATAAATCATGTTTATACAACTTGAGCAAATAAATAACAAATATACTCATATCTAGTGTAATCTCACAAAGTCGGGTAAAGAAATGAAGACAAATTAAAGACATACATTTATGGGTTAAAAAGTGTACACTTTCACTTATTGTTTGTTTTTGAAAAATTAGAAAAATGTTGGATGAAACCATAGCATAGTGAGTAGTACTAATCCGTGACCTTCAGGTTCTTAAGAACTTTTTGTCTATGACCACTTTTAACAATCAAACCATATCTCCATAGGAATAATACCTAACAACTTTTTTACACCTACATATTTTATATTCCTATATTGCAGGAGTATTATAATATTCTAAAAAACCTTCCTACCATGACCTTCTAATATCCACCCTTTCACTTAGTTTTTTTCATGTAACTTAACTACGGCGATCAATTACTATTCCGATAACAAAATTATTTCGATAAAAAGTGAATAATTTTTATGGCCAAATGGGTCCTCGAATAAATCTAATCAAGTGGTTATAAATGTATGTAACCTGTGGAACGGGAAGGATGACAAAAGCATCGAACCAGAATCCTTTAAGGGACCTAACATAGTGAGAAGCAATCGCACGCGCATCCCACACGAGTTTCCCACACCCAACCACCAGCGATTCTCTCGACACGTAAGCCAACCGAAACTGCAACCACAAATGGAAGAGGTGCACGGCGTCGACGCTAGTCCGAATCACCGTGACGATAGCCGCCAGGCCGCCGTCCATGTACAAACACGGCGATCCACCACGGCCGATGGATAAGGCGTAAAAGAATAGAGGATCAACGGCTAAAGCCATGCCACGTGCCAATAATATCATTCGGTTCCATCTCTGCACGCGCTTGCTTCGAGGGTCTAATACACGCCCGAACGGCCCCGATGTGTGCCGGCTGCGACTGGACCGGGATTTTCCGGTTTTCAAATCAGTCCGGTTCTGAATTGGAATTAGCGAAGAACCGGCTGAAGCTTCCCACTCTGGTTGGTTTGCTCCGTCGCAACTGGTGGAGTGGAAAACAGGGACGCCAACTTGAGTACATGCATAACATTCAATGGAATTTGAGATTGGATTGTTGTCGTCATCGTTGTCATCGCTGTTATCAGGTTGAACTGATCTTCGTCGGAATATGCCGAACCACCTGATAATACAATTCATATAGCAAAAAATTCAGTTCAAATGGTTACGTAGCTAGCGAAGAATAAATACATCCCGTTCATCCAAAAATTATACTAGACTAATAAGAGGGAAAATTATACTACTACTTATTAGAATTTCTGGATCCGCTATTGATCTACTGACCTTGAGAGGAAGAGGCGGACGTCTTGGTGAGAAGACATGATGTTGAGAAGAGGGAGGAACCATGGGAAAGAAAGAAGGACTATAGGTAAAAATTGAGTAATTGATAATATACTCAATTTAAGAGGGAGAAATCAAACAAGAGAATTATGTAGAAGCATGAAGAAGAAGGCAACATAATATGCATGTGAGGGAAGAAGTGAAGGTTTTTGGAGAGGAGGGAAAGTGGGGCAAATGTATGTATTAATGGGTGGATAATAATTTCAGGATAAAATTTGAAATTAATTTTCTAGCTAATCTCAAAATTATTTATAATTTGAAATTATGAAAGATAAAATAATCTCATTAAATATTCTAAATTCAAAAAATATTGTTACTTATCTCATCCCGATCCAAGTATAAAATGATGTAAATGTATATAGGTGCAATAATTTTGAAATGGTACGTCTGTGGAATGAGCACATGAAGAGATTGGCATGTTGCTGTAAGGACGAATAACCTATTACGGAACGTCATGGTTGTGGGGTCTTGTTCCAGTGCGGCTTGGGGTCCCGTTTATTTTGTTTCTATGACTCTATTTTCTAGCTTTGTAACTTTCCATGTGTACATACAGAGCAAATCAACACAGAATCAGCCAACTCTTTTATTTTGTACATATTGTCATAAATTGTTCACTGGTGCTAGCTGGTTTGATTAGCTTATATATAAGTGAAAACTAGCTAGTTTTAACTTTACATGTTGCGAGTATGAAACATAATCAATGATAAATTAAGTTATTTCTGTGTAATTTAAAAGTCACAAAATAGATATTTTTAATATAAATAAACGGAAGGAGTATAAAAGTGAATCACGAACATAGCCAAAGCAAGCGACGAAGGAAAGGAAAGACGTGTAAGGAATGGAGCAGAGAAGAGCTTACTATAAAAAGAAAGAAAAAAGTGAGTGAAGGAAAAATCATGACGTTGAATTTTGGCACTCGGATTCGGGCATTTGGCCAATCGAACAAATCGACGCGCACAAAGCTAAAGCGGTGTACCAGAAAGATTTCATCGCGCATGCACACACCTATCCCTGGCAACAAATCCTTTTTTTCTCTATTTCATTTTATGTGATTTTTTTTTTATTGAACATAAAGTTTATGAATGAAAGAAGAGAAAGAGAAAGTCACTCAACTATGTCTTCTTTGCATAGAAAGTCACTTAATATATTTAATTATTTTTTTCACTAAAATTTTCTGACATGAAATTTTTATTTTAAACCAAAATTTTAAGAACCAAATATACATTCATTTAAACCATTTAATAACCCGATCCATTTAATCCAACCCGCTAAATCATTAAAAAGTCGTCATTCTCTCTTAAATGTGTGAACTATTTCTTTTTCTTTCTTAAAATCAAGTATGCAACCAAGATCTCATCATATAATATAAATATAATGTACTAATTATACAATAAAAGAGATAGCTAAATTTCTAGGTGTGATAGGTGATGTGATGAAATAGCGGTGCAGATAACTCTTTGGCCTACATCTCATATACAATATATGAGATATATATGAAAACATCGGATCTCAAGCACGGAACGATAGAACATTTGACTAAGATATATATTTGGTTCTTAGAATTTTAGTTTAGAATAAAAATTTCATGTCAGCAAATTTTAGTGAA
>JAJOOH010008045.1:0-13216 GCA_029582605.1 Solanum gracilifrons
TCTATAGTTTTTGCTGTAATGGTATGCGAAGGAGGATGGGACACACCTTTAGATCATATGCTAAGGGCGATTGACTTCGGGGTAGGGTGGTGTAGTGCTGAGGTAGCTGTCAAAAGGAACATTGTCTAGCAAGATGTACACCTAAGAAGGAATAATTGAAGGCTAAACAAAGCGGTTTATGGGAGGGTGAAGGGTAAAATAAGGGAGCTAATTTCCCCGAGTTTGAGGAATTAGAGAGTAAATAAGGGAAGAGAGTGATCTAGAAGAAAAACATTGCTGGTCACTCCATTCTATAAGGGAAGCTGTAGATATCCTCTCGTTGGTTAGTTCTATAACATTTTCCCTTCATTATGGTACAAATTTTCTATGACATAACACTATTGAACACTCATCAATAGTGTATTGGACAACATTCCCACCTATTTTATGTCTCTACTCCTTATGCCAGCTGAGGTGAAACAGTGACTGGACAAAATCAGGAGAGATTTTCTCTGGGAAGGCAACAACAGGGACCACAAAATTCACCTTGTTAAATGGGTCAAAGTCACTTTGCCAAAACAATATGGAGGATTGGGGATCAAAGACTTGGCTTTACATAACAAGTATATGCTATTGAAATGGCACTGGAGAGACAATCAAGAGGCGGCTGACTTGTGGAAGGAAGTGCTCCAAGCAAAGTATGGTAGTGATAGTCATTGGTGCTCTAATAAAGTCAGTACCTCTTATGGTACAGGGTCTGGAGAGATATAAGGAAACTGTGGGAAATATTCTTCAGTGATGCCTCACTTATGGTGGGAAATGGGGAACATATTCTGTTTTGGGAAGATATTTGGCTAGGAGACATTCCTCTAATGAATGCTTTTCCAAGCATTTTCCAGATTGCATCTAATCCAGACTCAACCATCTCACAGTACAGGGAAGACAATGTGTGGAATCTTCCCTAAGGAGAAATCTTAATGACTGGAGTTGAAAGAGGTTTTTAGTCTCATGGCCACCATTCAGACTAGTGCAATCAACCGTCAAAGTAGGGACAAACTCATCTGGAGAAATAGCAGGGATGGATCCTACTCAGTTAAAGCATGCTACCTTCAACAAAGCTCCAAAAAGACCTTAATTGATCAATGGCCATGGAAATTAATCTCGAGAACTAAGTTGCCACCTAAAGTTATTTGTTTCAGTTGGATTACTCGAAAAGACTCTTGCTTGATTCAGAATAATCTCATGAGGAGGAAATTCCAAATAGTCACAGATGCTACATGTGCTTATGCAACTTATAATCTATTAATCACCTGTTCCTTCATTGCACAGTTGCAACAGGACTATGGACATGTTCTTCTCAGTTTTTGGACTCACTTGGGCCATGCCAAGATCATTGAGAGAGGCTTTTGTGTGTTGGAGTTCTTGGAAAGTTGGGAAGTCCATCAAGCAGATCTGGTCTTTGGTTCCAGCCTGTATTTTGTGGTGCTTATAACAAAGGTTGTTTTAATGGCATCCCAACTCCCATCTCTACCCTTACAGCAAGATGTTTGATTACTCTTTTTGGTTGGGTTAATCTCTCTCCTGTACACGTTTGATTACTCTTTTTGGTTGGGTTAATCTCTCTCCTGTACTTGGTGTCTACTCTTTCCTGGAATTTATCAGTTCCATAGATCTCTGCTGTTAGCTGTTTAGATAGCTTTTTTTCCTTTTTGGGAGCTGATATTTTCTTTCTTTTGTAACCTGTGCATCTGCTTGATGCTTTGTTAATGACATTCTTCTTACTTCATCAAAAAAATCATTTCAATGTATCACTCTGTTCTCCTGTTACAAGCCTAGATATTGAATTGTTTGCATTTTGACTACCACAATCCTGTCTAATCTCACCTCAACTTCACTCTTCTTATATTACTAAACTTGTGGTGCATATATTCAGTCTTACTTCTACTTGTCCTAAAACCCTACTCTCTAGAGTGCTTCTCCATAGTAAAAAGTTTTGGTTGACATCCTCGTTTGTTTCATCGCTTAGCCTAATATCTTTGGCAATAGTCAATACTGGACCTTATCTTGTATTGTGTTTGTATTGTGTTAGAGAAAACATCTCCCCAATCTCCGAGCTTCTATCAATCACACTGCTGTTTTCAACTTTTGAGATACTCACAATTACAATCTGGAATCGTCAGACACTTTCATTTGTATTTCCTCTTACTCTTATCTGAGTAGTTCACGATCTCTGATGAATTTTCCTACTGCTCCTTCTATTTGGAAATCTAAGGTTCCATTTAAAATAGAGGCTTTTGTGTCCTAATGCTGCCTCTAAGATGGTATAATTAAAAAAATCTTAAATCAAAAGTATGGATTAGTGCCTCATGTGCAGGTAGGGCATTCTAACTTATTTCTGTATTATTCTTTGGCTAGGAATTATATCTGTTTAGGACATTTTTTTTAAAAAAACACACTTTTTTAATTTGTCCCTAGGGGTTTGGTCTAGTGACATGCGATGTGTGAGTCGTGTGCATGCCATTAGGTCAAACCCTGTTGCAGATGAAGTCTAATAGTCAAATGGATAAAGAAAGGTTGAGGGGCAGACCCATTATTCATCTAGTTTCAGAAGCGTCACTGACCCTGGGATTTCTCGATTATAAAATATAGTGCTGATGGTTAGAACATTAGGTGTATAAGTTCATAAGTTATATATTGTCCCACTTTGAAGGAATATCATATGTATTGTGTTTGACACCTATAATAGGCATTTCTTTATCAAACCATCAATGCATCGCCTCTCATATTTCTGTGTCAGAGAAAGTTACCAATTTCAAAAAATAAAATAAAATATTTCTGTGTCAGAGATCAGAAATAGGATGATTATCTTATTCTCACATAGTTCAATAAAGAATATGAACTCAAACCAGTGAGTTCAAGAGTAAGATTGTGTCCTTAGCTCATTGGCAATTTTGAACAAATTACTGTGGTATTGTTGGTATGGCTAGAGCTTGCAAACACAACTTTATAAGCAGTCACTTTGAATAAGACTGGAAGCCTGCCTCCTAATCCCTTGCTTGGCTACAAGTCAATACTTTTTCAGTTTTCTCTTTTGCATCAATGCACATGCATGTCTTTTCTCTTTTGCATCAATGTACATGCATGCCTTTTCTCTTTTGCAGCAATACACATGCATGGTTTTTCTCTTTTGTATGTTGATATCACCTAAATTGAATTAAAACAGCTTTAATTCCATCAGATATTTGCAGGACTGTTAATGGTCTTCTTAAAACTGCTCTTGGTCCGCCTCCCGGTTCCACTACTACGCTGTCCCCAGTCCAAGATATTACATTTCGTTCTGAATCTGTGAAATGCTTGGTCACAATTATTAAGTCAATGGGGATGTGGATGGACCAACAACTGAAGGTAGGGGACCCTAATCAAGATAAGGTGTCTGATCATGAAGTTTCAGAAGCGGCTATCAGCGTCAGTGAAGAGGGTAACATAGACTATGAGCTGCATCCGGAAGCAAATTCTGAATTTTCTGGTGCTGCTGCCTTGGAGCAACGCCGTGCTCATAAATTAGAAATACAGGTTTATCATCTTGCATTAGCACATTCCCTTAGCTTCATTTGCTGCTTTCATACACTTTGTGTTACTTGAGGTATGGTTAAGTACTGACAACTCTAAATGGATCAAATGCAGAAAGGCGTTTCACTGTTCAACAGAAAGCCTTCAAAGGGTATTGATTTCTTAATGAGCACCAAAAAGATTGGGAATTCCCCAGAAGATGCAGCTTCTTTTCTGAAAAATACCACTGGGTTGAATCCAACCATCATTGGTGATTATCTGGGTGAAAGAGAGGAGTTTCCTCTGAAAGTTATGCATGCATATGTCGATTCTTTTAATTTTGAAGGTATGGACTTTGGTGAATCAATCAGATATTTCCTTCGAGGGTTCAGATTACCTGGTGAAGCTCAGAAGATTGACCGTATAATGGAGAAGTTTGCGGAGCGCTTTTGTAAATGCAATCCTAACTCTTTTACCAGCGCAGATACAGCTTATGTGCTTGCTTACTCTGTGATAATGCTCAATACAGATGCACATAATAGCATGGTGAAAGATAAGGTATCCTGGGAATCTCTCTGAAGTGTTTCTCATAGTTGTATGATTCACTGCATGTATTCTTGAATTCTACCATCGTTGTCTACTACCATTCATTTCTAAAAACTAATTATTTTTTTTGAAAACTACTACGTTCATTCATTTCTTACCCTTAAGGGTGTTTTCGTTTAGAAGGTTATGCATGGATTATTAATGAATGGATCTCAATGCAGGAACAGTAATATAGGGATTATTTCTTGTTAGATGTTAGTTTGATATGTTACATATTAGTATACAATGTATAATTTAAAATGTGTTTTACTTTTTAAACAAAATGTTTTTTTTTAATAGGTAACAACTTTGTATTATAGACCAATGCTTTGGTAGTACTGAAAATGCCCTTTACGAAGAAAATGTAAAAACTGACAGCTAAGAAAGTGAACAATCCTAACAAAAGTATAAAACTTCTAGGATTGATTCTGCATCTACAGGGGAACTCTTTGAACACCAGGAACAGAGAAGCAAAATACAATCTGTTTTAATCTTATGTAAAGTGCTACTTCTGTCCTCAAAACATTTGGAGTTCCTTTGTTTCTAAGAGGTCCACCAAATGCAAGCTGGAATGGTCCTCCAGTAGCTTCTATACCTTGCCCCAATCCTAGCTTCCTCCCAGCTAGAAAGAGTGTCAACAATTTTGCTAGGCATTGTCCTGTGTATGCCTGAGACTGATGAAAATCTTCCATAGTTGGTCAGTGATTCTGCTGTGTAAATACAGATGACCAACCCTGTCCAGTATTACTGGTTGGAGAGTGTAATTTTTTGTCTGTCTTAGCGTTCATATTAAGTCTCTGCACCAAGTCATCTTAACTTTGTTATGCACGTAGATGATACTTGTAAAATAGTGGGATTGGTATTTGCTTCTTTTTTGACTTTTAACTATTGTATTTCTCCATTTAGATGACAAAAGCTGATTTTATCCGAAACAATCGGGGGATCGACGACGGGAAGGATTTACCTGAAGATTATTTGGGTGCTCTTTATGACCAAATTGTGAGAAACGAGATAAAAATGAAAGCAGATTCTTCCGTGCCACAGAACAAGCAGGGGAACAGTCTTAATAAGCTGTTGGGCTTGGATGGTATACTGAACCTAGTATGGAAGCAGAGAGAGGAAAAACCACTGGGTGCAAATGGAGTTCTCGTGAGGCATATTCAAGAGCAGTTTAAAGTAAAATCTGGAAAATCTGAGTATGATTCAGCTCTACATATTGGCTTATGAATCTACTTTTCATATGTACTGATTGTATGATGATAGGATTCTGATTCTTTCTTTATCATCTGCTGACAAATTAGTTTTTCATTTCGATGAATTGCTGCAGTGTGTAGAACTGTGAAAATTGTGTGCATAGATAGGGTTTAGTTTTACATAATGTCAAGCTGGCCTCATGTGTGTTCGTATCACGGATTTTCTCTTTTAGGTGAATAAATACAGATAAACTTATATCTTATCCTGTTGCAGGTCTGTCTATTATGTCATTGCAGATCCAGCTATATTGAGATTTATGGTAGAAGTCTGCTGGGGTCCCATGCTTGCTGCTTTCAGTGTCACCCTAGACCAGAGTGATGATAAGAATGCCACTTCTCAATGTTTGCTAGGGTTCAGGCATGCTGTGCATATTACAGCTGTGATGGGTATGCAGACGCAGAGAGATGCTTTTGTCACCTCTATGGCAAAGTTCACTAATCTTCATTGTGCGGCCGATATGAAACAAAAAAATGTTGATACAATGAAAGTAATTTCCATTTCCTTGATTTCTGTCATGTCATTTACAATCTTATGCCCAGACAGTGATAAACCTGCTGCAGATGAAGAGTCTTCATGAAAATAAATGCACACCATTTACCTTTTTTTAATAAAGATTATTTTTTTATTGATGTGGGAAGAACTCCCATGTACAAACATCCACCAAAAGGTAGAGAGACTCTTTGGTGCACTACAAAGAAACCAGAAACAAGAAACTATTCCTCAACTATAAAAGTCATGGTCAACTCAATCAAATGCTTTTCTACTAATCTGAAACCATGCAGAATAACATCCTTTTAATTTGCATGCAGACAATAATGTCGATTGCCATTGAAGATGGGAATCATCTTCATGAAGCGTGGGAGCATATATTGACATGTCTATCTCGATTTGAGCATCTGCAGTTGCTGGGGGAGGGAGCGCCATCTGATTCCTCCTTTTTTACTACCTCGGGCTCTGAATCTGAGGAAAAAACATTGAAGCCAGCTGGATTTCCATCTCTGAAGAAAAAAGGGACACTCCAGAATCCAACTGTTGCTGCTGTTGTTCGAGGGGGTTCATATGACAGTGCAGCTGTTGGAGCTAACTCTCCAGCATTGGTGACTCCAGAACAGATAAATAACTTCATTTCAAACTTGAACTTACTTGATCAGATCGGCAACTTTGAACTAAATCACATATTTGCTCATAGCCAAAGGCTGAACAGTGAAGCAATAGTAGCTTTTGTCAAGGCCCTTTGCAAAGTTTCAATGTCAGAACTACAGTCTCCAACAGATCCCCGTGTATTTAGCCTTACAAAAATTGTTGAAGTTGCGTAAGATTCTGTCTGTGAACTCATCAAATTATACCTCACAAAGACAGAAAATTTAGAATTTGAATATGATGAAAGTATGATCTTGATTTTGCAGGCACTATAACATGAACCGTATCAGATTAGTGTGGTCCCACATATGGAGTGTTCTTTCAGAGTTCTTTGTGGCTGTTGGATTGTCAGAAAATCTTTCAGTTGCAATTTTTGTTATGGACTCATTACGACAACTTGCTATGAAGTTTTTAGAACGAGAGGAACTGGCGAACTACAACTTTCAGAATGAATTTTTGAGACCATTTGTTATTGTTATGCAGAAAAGTAATTCTGCTGAAATCAGGGAGTTGATAGTTCGTTGTATTTCTCAAATGGTTCTGAGTCGTGTCAATAATGTAAAATCTGGGTGGAAGAGTGTTTTTATGGTAATTATCACATCCTTAGTTCAAGTTTTTACACTCTTTTTTCTTTTATCATTAGCAGCTGCTGATAGCTAGAGTATTGGTACCAATAGAATTTCCTCTTCTTTTCAAACTGCTTTAAAATGTTTTTTCTTGAGCACCTTTCTACCTCCAAAGGTAGGGGTAAGGTTTGCACACACACTACTCTCATCCTAAGAAAAAGAAACTTTAGAGGCTTGTGGTCTAAAATAAATCTTAGATATTTGTGTGGCTATATATCATTTCATTAAAGGTAAAAGGGGTTGTTTAAGTTGACTTGCTTCTAATTGTGGAAAGGTGACATTCTTTTTGGGATAGACCAAAAAGGAAGGGTGCGACATAAATTGGGACAGAGGGAGTAATATTTAACCGTATAGTTGTCTTTTGGTTGGTACTGAAATGGAACCTGGGATGTGATAGGCCTTTATACGCACCTTTGCAGGTTTTTACAGCTGCTGCTGCAGATGAAAGGAAGAATATTGTGTTGCTGGCCTTTGAAACAATGGAAAAGATCGTACGGGAATATTTTCGTTATATCACCGAGACTGAAGCATTGACTTTTACGGATTGTGTTAGATGCCTCATCACCTTCACAAACAGCAGATTCAACAGTGATGTCAGCCTCAACGCTATTGCTTTTCTCCGTTTCTGTGCTGTCAAACTTGCAGAAGGGGGCCTTGTTAGCAACGAGAAAAACAAAAATAATGATTCATCCATTCCAGTGGCCGAAAAAGAAGCTTCAGATGGGCTAATCTTCACAGATAAGGATGACTATATGCCTTTCTGGGAGCCTCTGCTCACAGGTATGTTGTTGCTTTTCTTTTTCCATACTTCTACCTTTCTGGAAACATTAAACCATTCTTATCAGTGAATCCTGACGAGTTGTATCATGCAGTAACAAGTGGCTAATACAGCAGGGCGTCCTTACACTTTTGTGGAATGACCAATTTTCTAAGTCAAATTAGTTCACCTCCTTTCTGCATAATCCTCACACCTTTAAGCTGGAGGACCCAAGGAAATTTGATTATGAGAATATTCTGAACTGTAAATGAATTTCAGAGTTTAAAAAATTGTGGACTGCACATGTAAATTCTAAGTTATATGGACGTCTAGATATAATAACCTTCTAACTGAAATATCAGAAGTGGCAGTTTTCTGTTATAGTAATTATCCCCATTTATATTTACTGGGGAGTTCCAAACTGTTTCAGGGTTATCAAGACTGACTTCAGATCCTCGATCAGCTATTAGAAAGAGTGCATTGGAAGTTCTGTTCAACATCTTGAAGGACCACGGCCATCTCTTCCCATGCCTATTCTGGATTAATGTCTTCAAGTCTGTAATCTACCCAATATTCAGTCCAGTAAATGATAGCCCAGAAGCTGAAGTGAAATATGACCAGTCATTTAAATCCAAATACATACCACCACCAGATAGATGCTTATGGGACTCTGAAACTTCTGTGGTGGCAGCTCAATGTTTGGTGGATTTATTTGTTAATTTCTTTGATATCGTGAGGTCTGAATTGCCTAGTGTAGTCTCTATAATGGTAGGATTCATACAAGGTTCTGGCAAGGATCCTGCAGCCACTGGGGTAGCTTCTGTAATGCGGTTGGCAGTTGATTTGAGAGGCAAATTCTGTGAAGAGGAATGGGAAGTTATCTTTCTAGCTCTGAAAGAAGCTTCATATTCCACTCTACCCAATTTTCTGAAGCTTTTGAGAACAATGGACAACATTGAGATATCTACTAGTCAGTCCGAAAATGATATGGAAACATCTTCTGGGGCTGGATTGGTATATGATGAATCAGAGGATGACAACCTGCATACTGCGGGATATGTTGTTTCAAGGATGAAGGACCATATAGCGGCTCAGTTGCGCATCATACAGGTTCTTCGTGCACCTTTCCCTACTCACTGCATATAGCGGCTCTGTGTATAGTGTTTGTCACCTTATTTGGTGTTGTTTCCATGGTCAATTATTATGGATAGAATATTATTCATTAAGATAAGATGCACGTTGATCCTTTGAAGGGTTGAAAAAATGGATGCACATGGGCATGTTTCTTTGTGCTGCGATAATTCTTATTCTCTGCTCTGCATTTTCTAGGTAGCCTGTCCTTGTTTCTTCAGAAACTCTTTGACTTACATAGCAAAAACATGCAGAATGAGAACTACCAGTCTTAATGCGCTTATTAAATATGGAAAGATGAGAAGACCAGTATAAAAGATAATCTAGTTCGGGGTTGAGTCACTAATGGGATCGATGGGTCTGTGTTTTGATACCAAGTGAATAAATGGACATTGACCCTTAATTGCCAAAGTCAATATAAGGACACCACAATCCATTCCCTCTACATTGCCAGCCAGTAGTGTGACAATATCATGATTGAAAGTTATAAAATAGGAATAAACATAGTTCATGCATTAACCTTGGGATAATTCTTAGCTTCCTTTCTTTATCTATGAACTGTTTGGACAGGTATTTTAAGAGTTTCCATGTTCTGGTACTTTCTATAAGTTCTTGAACAATAGAGCAGTTAACAAATTAAAGTAGGATGAACTAACTGTTTACAGAAGAGTTATGTTAAATACACTGTTGGCATCATCAAATTAGAGAACAACATGATTCACCTTGCTTCTTATTCATTATGCTGCTAATTTTCGATGTACAGGTTTCATCTGATCTCTACAAGATGTGTCGGCAATCGATATCAGCTGATACTGTCAATGTCCTCCTTGGAATCTATTCAGCTATCACTTCTCATGCTCAGCAATTGAAATCTGAGAAAGTTGTACAAGTGGAGCTGCAAAAAGCATGTTCTATCCTTGAGATACCAGAACCTCCGTTGGTATTTTTTGAAAATGAGTCCTACCAGAATTACCTCAATTTCTTGCATGGGCTGCTTGTGAGCAATCCATCATTCGTCGAAGAGAAGAATATAGAACCAGAACTTGTGGGTGTATGTGAAGAAATTCTACGTGTATACTTGGAATGTGCTGGGTTGAACTCTGTCAAGAAGAAACCAGATGATAAGGCAATATACCAGTGGAATCTTCCCTTGGGATCAGCCAAGAAGGAAGAACTGGTAGCAAGGACTCCCTTGGTTCTGTCAGTACTACGCATTCTGTGCAGTTGGCAAACGGATTCTTTTAGGAAGTACATTTCTCAGTTGTTCCCATTAATGATAGATCTTGTTCGGAGTGAGCATAGCTCTGGAGAAGTCCAGATTGAACTAAGCCATTTTTTCCAATCCTGTATCGGCCCCATTATTATGAAATTGTGATCTATGCCATTTAGTGAACTGTTCCTGGGTCAGAATTTAAAATCTGGTAAGCATAGATCCTTCTACTTGGAAGCTTTGTTTTTAAGGTTACTTACATGAACCTCCTTCATACTTTAACATAACTAGATACCTCATTTTCACCTAATGGTTAATAGATCGGCGGGCATTTTCTTCATCAATGCGTACAAGGTACTGTTTTTGGTATTTGTGCATTTTAATCTCTTCGCCTAATTGCTGTTCCTCCAAACACATTTTTCTCTTTTCTTTATTACCTATTTTGTTATTTTTATCATCTCTCGAGTCCACGCCAGTTGAGATACTAAGTGGATCTCCAAACAGTGTGCTTCACCTGGTTCGTAGATACATGAAATTAAGTGGACCTCTCAGATGTTATACGTAGCATTTCAGAGCCTTTGATTTAATGTTAAAGTTTTTACTTATATATATTTTTTCATGAAGCAAATGGAAAATTGCTTTCTACTTGCCATTGAAGCTTGTATCAGCTTTAGTTTTCCTCTTTGGGTTTTCAGTTCTTGTATCTAATCAAATTATAGCTAGGCTTGAACTTGAGCCGGAGTTAAAAAGTGTGAAGCTGAAACGTGTGGCTCTTTAATATTTATAATAAATACATTTAAAAATAATATAACCATTACTAGTTGAAATTGGTAATCGCATTAAATTGATTTAATTATATAGAATACTAGGTAATTTGTCTGTCCTTCGCGCGGTCATAAATAATAATTAGATTGAACTTGCAAATAATTCTTTACTAATATTCATACATTAAAAATAATGGAAAAAATAGGTTCTTAAAAAATATTTGCAATACTCTAGCATGAATTTGATTATTTGTCAATATCACATAACTCTAGAACCTCTAATTAATGAATTGTTTAGGAAATAATCATTGGTTGTTTAATCAACATTAAAAGGAAAATAAAGAAGAAAATAAAAATATTTATACAAAGGCATTTCGTAAGAAAAAGAACACATTTAAGTTGCATAGATTATACAATTGTGATATATACCTCGGGAAAAAATTCAAAAAATTGTATGCAGATTCAAAAAAGAAATTACACTTGAACATGAAAACAATTATAACTTTTGAACTTGCATGATGAATTTCTTCAATTGATAAGTGTGAAACTTCATATGTAGATCACAAAAAAAAAACAATGGACTATAGCACACAAAAATCGGTAAAATTTGGGTTTACCTGCTTTGGGGCTCGTTTGATCTTGAAATGCTCCCGTTTGCCCTAGGGACGAACTGGGTCCATTTCTAAGATCTTAACGGATGTCCATGAAAAATTTCGGGCATTTGATTTCGGGAATTTCAGATCACAAAAAATCCATGGAATATAGCACACGAAAATCGGTAAAATCTGGGTTTACCTGCTTAGGGGCTCGTTTGAACTTGAAAATACACCCATTTGCCCCTCGGGATGAACTGGGTCCATTTCTAAGGTCTTAACAGACGTCCATGAAAAATTTCAGCCATTTTGTTTCTAGAATTCCAAATCACAAAAAATCCATGGAATATAGCACACAAAAATCAGCAAAATCAAGGTTTACCTGCTTAGGGGGTCGTTTGAACTTGAAAATGCACCTGTTTTCCTCTCGGGACGAACTGGGTCTATTGCTAAGGTCTTAACGGACATCCATGAGAAATTTTGATAATTTTGTTGCAACACTCGAAAAATTAGTAGGTGAAACTAGAGCCTTACGTGAGAGTTTTTGAGTTTGATGTGTGGTTTAATGCTGTAAAATGGTTTCCCGAGCTTAGGTTGGGGGGTTTAGGGGTCAAACGTTAAGGTACGACCCTCCAAAGGACCAATGAAGGGTTCTTGAGGAGGACCCTAAAACTTAACCCCCAAAGCTCCTCAAAACTGCCCAAGCTGCCTAAAGGTCCATCCACGCCTCGTGGGGGTGCCTCGTAGGTCAAGCCCTCAAAAGTGAGCTCCAGTCACCCACATACGGACCTGCAGAATGGGGCATAGACCCACGTACGGTTCGTAGGTCATGTGCGTAGGTGGGGGTCTGCAATCTGTCTAGTTTCGGCCAAATGAAGGGTAAGTTGGTAAATTCCTAGGTTAGTTACATTGAAGTAAAGTTTGTTTATATAACTTTTTAGACCTATATAAGTATTTTTAAACCTTTAACTAACCTATTTACTTCATAAATCACGACTACCCAAATCATAACCACCTTTACTCACAAAAAATCTTCTCTCTAAAAACTCCATTGAAGAAGAAGAGGAAGATCAAGTTAGGGCTTGAAGGAGGGGCTTTCTCACACTATTTTGCTAGGATTTCTTCATCTAAGGTATGGTAGTTTTGATTCATGGTTAACTTTTCATCCATGAAATCCTCAAACCTTCAATTTCAAAGTTGAAAATTCTCCAAAACTAAGCGTTTTCATTCTAGGTCATGGATTCTTTCTCAAAACGTTTTCAAAGGTTTAATTATCATATGTGCTTCCATGATGTAGAGTCTTTGAGAATGAGGAGTCATGGTTATGAATGATGATCATTAGGGCTTAAGAGTGAAACTAATATGATTAACTTTAGATCCTAAGGCTTTGAGAGTAAAATCTACATGTGAATCCAATGCCAATGAATAGGATTGTGTTGAGAGACCATTACCTACTTAATTCACCTTATGAATCATAGATGGTAGGAAGTGATAGAATCACTTAGGTCATGATGATATCCTTGTCTAAAGGTAGAATTCTAGACATGATACTAAGCATGAATGTGGAATTAACATGAAAGACTTCTCACATAGTAATGGTTCTAGGGTTGAAGGACTTCTCCTAACTA
>JAJOOH010008046.1:0-13428 GCA_029582605.1 Solanum gracilifrons
CAGTTCGTCGAAGTTCCCCATCTCACCTTTAATTTCATACTAAATAAGTATTTAGGTTCTGTAACTTTCGGCGAGAAGCTTAAGGTCTCCGAAAGCACTCGGTGACTCGCCAAAAGTTCTTCTTGATAGTCCTTGGTCTACACCCCTGAGCCTTATAAGCACTGTAACTTTCGGCAGGCTAATCCTTGCTCGCCGAAAACTGTTGACGATTCACCAAAAGGCCTTTTCATCGCCGACACGCCAAATTTTTCTGAGAATTTTGAGTCAGTCCTTTTGGCTTGCCCGATCTAGCTCACCAAAGTAATTCGGTGACTCGTTGACCGGTTCAGCGAATCTATCTATAAATGTTCTTTTGTTATTTTGATTGAAGTATTTCTCACTTTATTTGATGTTTTTGCAGACATGGGTAGATCGAAAGTTGCTGGGAGGAACATGCCGCCCCGAAAGAAGAATAAGAGGATTACAATGAATGAGGATGCAGCTGCATCCAGAGGCAAAGCTACAAAACTTCCCTCAACTGGTGGGAAAGGCAAAGGAAAAAGCAAGGCACCTGCGTCACTGGAGGCCAGCTCCGACAGTGAAGGATTCTACGCCACCCACCTCACCACTTCTGAGAGTGAGGGTGAGCATCAGGAGCCTTAGACTATAGCTTCTAAGGATGATGAGTTAGTAGCAGCACAAAGAGCCGAGTTGTGGTCTAAAAGGATGATTGATCCGTGTAGGGTCAGGACTCCACAGGCTACCACCACTCCTCCTCCAGTTCCAGCACAGGCAGTGGTGCTATCACCACCAGTACTGGGTCCTTCCCCCAAGTTTATGAACAGATTGAAAACTGAGAGAATGAGGATAATCATCGAGGAGAAGCGTCTATCCACTGATGGGGTCATTGATAGATACCCATAGATTATGAGTTGTCTGAAGTCTCATAAATTAAGATCATCACCAAGACCCGTGGTCCATATATTCCAAGTTGGGTCATACAGTTCTACAGCGTTTACAGTGCCTTAATACCACAAGGGAAGAAACTGGCAGCCAAATTTAAATCGGTCTGATCGTCAGAGGTAAAAGGGTAAAGTGTGATAGTGATGCCATCAAAGCCATCTTGGAGTGCTCCAATGATATTGATGATGACTATCAACACCTAATCAGAACAAAGAAACTGGAAAACATGAAAAAATGGTTGGCTCCGTTGATATCAGATGGTACTCCTAGATGGCTAGAGGTTGGAGAAGTTATTAAAAAGAAGGACCTCAATGTTGAGGTGAGATATTGGTTTGGTTTCATCAGCAACACGATCATTCCGTCCCAGAATGAGTCTATTCTCTGCCATGCCACGACAGCCTGTCTGGGTTGCATTATTGATGGGACACGACTGAACTTGGGGATGATCATTGCATCATAGATGCTCATGTGGACCAAGCAGCACCAGACTTCCCTCCCCTTCCCGGTGTTGATCACCGAGCTATGCAGACAGGCTATGGTTCCTAGAGATGCAAAGAAGGATGTGGAAGTGATTCCCACATCCTCTACTGACATTCGGAAGATCGAGGCAGAATATTTAAAGGATCAGGCAAAGAAGAAAAAGGCAGTGCCGGTGGACTCTTCCCCGATTTTGAACACACACTCACTACTGTAGAGGCATCTTTGCCTACTATGGCCCCTAGGCCTTCAGGTACCTCTATTGTTGTCCCTTCTGACACCTCTAGGGTATTTATTCTTGATTGTGACTTTGTTCAGCTGCTGATAGTCAATGCACATCCGGAGAGAACTATCTCTATTTTTCATGAACAACACTGATGCACCCCATGGGGAAATACTAGGTTTGATGAAGCCCTTATATACAAGGTCTTTCAACTGCTCTTTCAATTGATTAAGCTCACCTGAAGCCATTCTGTAAAGAGGAATAGAAATAGGCTAGGTATCTGGAAGGAGATCAATTCCAAAGTCAATCTCCCTTTCGAGAGGAACTCCGGGAAGATCTTCTGGAAACACTTCAGGGAACTCATTTACTACTGGAACTGACTCAAGAGTTGGGGTTTCAGAGCTGGAATCCTTAACCTGAACTAGATGATAGATATACCCCTTGGAAATAATCTTTCTAGCCTTAAGGTAGGAAATGAATCGACCCATAAGAATTTAGCTACTACCCTTCCATTCCAGGACTGGTTCACTTGGAAACTGAAAACGAACGATCCTAGTTCTACAATAGACTGAGGCATAACAGGTATGTAACAAATCCATGCCTAGAATGACATCAAAGTCTACCATTTCTTACTCTACAAGATCTGCTGAGGTGACTTTTTCAAAGACTATGACAGGACAATTTATGTATATCCGTCTAGCTATAATTGGGTCACCAACTGGAGTAGAGATTGAGAAGGGCTCTGAAAGTGTTTTTGGGTTGACACCAAAGTTTACTACTATATAGGGAGTTACAAAGGGAAGAGTAGCCCTAGATGTAAAAAATCATAAACATCTAAATGAAAGACTCGTAACATACCATTGACAACGTCAGGAGAATCTTCCTAGTTCTGGAGAGCCTGGAGAGCATACAACTTGTTTTGTCATTGACTGCCACCTATACCAGTTGACGTACCCTGCTGAGTTGGATGACCTGCTAATGCTGTTAAGGCTATAGACTGAGCCCTAGTACTGTTACCTCATTTTGTCCCTGTTAGAAGAAGGGCAATCTGTCAACCTGTGACCAGATTGATCACACCCAAAATACCCTTCCTTTCCTATAAGACATTCGCCCGGATGGTTCTTACCACACTTTGGACAAGTTGGGTAGGTCCTGTTACCTGAAACACTCCCCTGAGACTTAGAGCCTTATGCCCTACCTTTCTGATCTTGTCGAAACCTGGGGGATAGTGCACTAGTTGATGAAGATGGTGCAGCTGAAAATCTTTGCTGAAACTGCGAGCAATTTCCACCACCCGATTTCTGTTGAAAGTAATCATAGTTGCATTTCCTAGCATTCTTGTTGTCCTTAGCATGTTGCCTAATCTTATCTCCCTCAACCTGCTAAGCATGAGTCATGAGCCTAGAGATGTTCATATATTCAACAACATAGTATTTCTGCACTCTGTCTTTTACCAAATCGAATACCCCAAACAGAAATTTGTTTATTTGTGCCCTTGAATCGGCAACCATGTGGGGAGCATACCTTAAGAGTTGGGTGAACTTCAGTCCGTACTCTTGGACTGACATGTTATCTTGTCCCAAATTCATAAATTCTTGAGCCTTATCCTCCCTCAACTCTCTTGGGAAAAACCTATCCAGAAAAGCTCCGGTGAAACACTCCCAAGTCACAGGAGCTGCATTCCGACCCATGTTTTCCTTCCATTACGTGAAACAAATGTGAGCGACATCCTTAAGCTGGTAGGACACCAACTGTACCCTATCATTTCCAGTCACTTGCATCACTCCAAAATTCTCTTAACCTCATCAATGAAGTTATGTAGGTCCTCACTAATATGCAACCCTAGAAACTCAAGTGGATTCATCCAAAAAAATCTCGAACCCTAGCTGCAACTGATCCACCACTAGTATTTGAAGGAACTGGAACCTGCTGATTGTTCTGATTAGTCACACTATGAGAAAAAAGCTGGATAGTGTTTTGAAACTCTTCATTCAAAACCTCATGGTCTAGTACTAGGAGAGTTGCGTTAGCGTTGCGGGCATTAGCATTCCTTGCGTAAGCTCTACTAGGAGGCATGGTCTGAAATGTATAACGACAAATTAGAACGAAAAGTTGGATCATACCTCACGCACGATAAGAGTTGCAAATAAAGTGAAGTTTTCCTAAAACACTTCGCAGCCTCCCTATCAGTAGATATGGTGCACTTCACACCCATGAATAGGACTCTACTTAGTGCGGCTTTTCAGACATTCTAGGACATTTAAACCTAATGCTCTGATACCAAGTTTGTCACACCCCGAGGCTACCCCCTTAATGTAAACATAAGACCTAGGATCACGAGTGTCCCCAAGGTAACCCTGAGTTGTATATCATAAGCATACTAAAAGATTACTGAATAAAATATACTATGCGGAAGCTTAAAACCCTAATTAACTGCAAGTGGGAAATACCCAATAGTAATCTAAATAAATAAATACTAAGCAAGAGTATAAGATACTGAACTATAACTCGAATATTAAAGTTGAATCTTTCTATGTCTGAAATAAGACTTTAACTGACTAGAGATGATGGGACATGCCCCCAGCTAACTGTAGTAAAACTGAAACAAAAATGAAAGACTGAAATATAAAGAACATGTCTATCCTCCTCGAAGAATGAGGACTCGCCACTGATAGAGAGGGTCATACTTTTTAGATGATTCCTTATTTGTTTTAAGGATAGCTTAGTGGATCCACTTAGTTGAGGAGTTCTTTACCCCGGCAAAGTATAGGACAGTACTAGCACCGTGGACGAGACATTGTATCAGTGTATCATCACATAGCTCGTAGTGATGGTGGTCGGTTAGAGAATCTCCCACAGAGTTACTTATATTTTCATATACAAAACTAATTATTATTCTGTCTTTCAATACACTGAGTTGCTATCTATATGTTTTAAAGATTTTCTTTATATTGCATTTTTATTAGCGCCTTATATTGAGATGAGTTGAGTTGAGACGAGGTAAGTGTTTCTTTCGGTTCCAATTCAAGCTTATGACTTGTTTAGATTTACCCTCACATGCTCGTGCATTCCATGTACTGACGTCATTTGGCCTGCATATTTTATGATGCAGATACAGGTAACCAGGATCAGCATCTAGCGCTTCATTGATCCAGTTCAGCTTCAAAGTTGTTGGTGAGCCTCCTTGCTTTCCGGAGGATCCCTTGTTTACTTTATTCATTCTAGTTTTTATTAGGATGTTGTGGGTCTTGTCCCGACGTCCATCTCAGTTAGTAGAGGCTTTATAGATAGATATTTATAGTTCATTAGTCTTGTTCATTTAGGTTATTGATGTCTAAGACTTGATTTGCCACTTTGGCTGGTGAATGCTTTCCTTAAATACTTTGAGCAGTTATCAAGAGTTAAAGTTTTCATTTGAGTTATTCAATGTTGAGTAAGTCTTCCTCTAAGATTTAAGGCAAGCCAAGGGTTCACTTGGGGCAGCAATGGTTCTCGAGTACCATTCGCGTCCAGGGTGTAGGCTCGGGCGTGACAAAATTGACTGTCAATTCTTCAAGAATATACTATGACATATTTTACTGGGTATGAAAATGAAAATTGCGGCTTTTTACTTTGACTTCTTACTTTTTTTAAGAAATTTGGATGAAGAAGGAAGAAGGATGGAAGTGTGAGGGTTTGTTACTTTTCCTTTTTTAATTTTTTTTTCTAAGGCACTTTTAGATTTGACTAAAGTTGTTTTTGTCTTTTCTTATCAAAGGGACAATTTGTGATTCATTATTAATACATATCAATAATATTTGTTGTTATGTGTATGATCTATAAATTATAGAGGTTGAAGGACAGATTTCTACAAAAAAATGCTTTCTATTTTGGCACTAACATAGTAAAAGTATCTTTCTAGCCGTTGGCACCAACTTAATGCTTCTATATATGTATTTGGTCTTATTATTATTTTCCCATTTGTTGCAGTGGTGGCAAGATGGGGAATTAACTTTTTTTTCTTATGACAAAACTGGAGGATGATCCGAAGAACTAATGAGGCATTAGAAGATGAATCATAAGAAGACACCTTTGAGGAATCTGGGTTAATTAGTATAATAATGATTGAAGAAGTTTTAGGTGATTGGACTTAAAGATCCAAGTCCAAAACCCATTCTTAGGATACATGTTTCATGTGGGTGTTATAGAAGAATTTGATTAGTTGACAATTCAAATTATTCACAAATATCTATAGGTAAGTCCCAAATATGTTGATGCATAACATAATATGCCAATTTTAATGCCTCCAATGAGTGGTTTTCTTAGCATCAAATTTTTTTATTTCCTCAAACCATAAATCAAGAGGAGATAGTAACTCCCCTTTTTCTAGCAAAACAAGGGTTTCATCGTAATAATTATTTTAAAAAGAGTGGTTAGTGTCAATTACACTATGGAGCTTCATTACTTGGGTCTCACTATTCTATAAAGCTAGCCTCCTTATTGTTTTGTCAATAATATCTCACGAATATGAAAAATGCCCACTCCTAACCATAAGTGTATAAGTAGAAAATGTTTGTAGTGTAATGTCTATAAATAGGGTTTAGTGAAATAATGTAATTCTCAATTTTGCGAAAAAAATTCAAGACTTTATTTCCTATGTTACACAAGAAAAAAAAATTCCTACTTGAAAAAAAAACAATTCAAATTCCATTCATCTTTTTGTTTAAATCACATAATGCTACTACTACAAGCCAGATATAATTTAATGTATTCTTCTCTAAAAGTCCAAAATAACGACTTAATATGTTATTGTTGCAAGCATCTCTACATTAAACTACACGCTTATTTTAAAAATCTAGATACCATAGGGAGTTAAGTGGCATTAAAAGAGCAATTGTTAAGTACTAAATTGTACATATTCTTCTTGTAAAAATCCCAATAAATATTTCAAACTCCAACAATTACATTTAGACAATGCAAAAAACCATGCTAAAAAAATCTTTTGATTGGGTTGCTCAAACAAATTTTGATTTCTTTCCAAATATACGAAGTGATGTTACGAAAGTTATTAATTTTTTTACCTTTCTAATAAATCTTTTAAATTTCAAGACCAAACAAATTTTAATCTATTTTAAAATATGAGGAGATATCGTAGGCGCAATTTATTAAATATTTTACCTTTCTAATAAATGATATTATTTCTATAGCTCAAGAAATTTTTTACATCTTTTCAAACATGAAGACTTATTTTTGGGAAGTTATTAAATAATTTACCTTTTTTGGATTAACATGAATAGATTGATTTATTGGTCAAACTCTAATATTTTCTCTAATTATCTTGTATAAAAAGGAACCCTCTTACCTTCTTACCATCACAAATTTCTTTTGAATATTTAGGATAAAATTCATCAAGATGCTCACACCCAACAAACAATCTCTTTCCAGAACTCTACCTCTCCCACCTAATCTTTGTTCTTAAACAATAAAAAGTGAAAGTAAAAGGTAGGTCCTCATCAAAATCTTAAAAATTTGTAGTTTCAAGACATGAATTTATATGACTGCATACTCAAAATTTGATTGTCCTAAAACCCTCTACTAGTACAGCCATGAGGTAATTTATTCACAACTCACCAAAACAATTACTCCATGATGCATCAAATGATGTTCATATTGTAACAATATTAGGTTTCACTTTTAATGAAAGAGTGCAATATTAAATTATTTGTTCTCTCCTTAAGCACAAATAGCGGATAACTCTATCCTATTAGATGAGAAGAAATCACATAACATTTACTGTCTCTGCATTAGGCTTAGAAATATACATTGACCTTGTACTAAGAAATGTTGTATATGCTTATTAGCTACTACTAATGATAACTAAGATGCTTTTGAATTGAATTATAATTGTGAAGATCTATGATGAACTAAGAAATCTTGTCAAATTTTTACAATCTTAACTACAAAAAGGGGTTAGTTTTATCTTTATACCATGGCCTCAAAACCCTTTATAATTTATAAATTTTCTACCAATCAATTAAGTCAAAAGTTGTAATTGTAGTGCCTTTCTTTTCAAAAATATGTGGTTAAGGTTGAAATTCTATTCATAAGTTGGAGGGTTCCCTTAAAGTGGCACCTCCGCATGGCCTAAAACATTTGTAAGAACTATGAGGTATTCCCATGTACTACCCGAGGAAACAAATTCAAAAGCTTTTACGAATGTCAAGACTCATGTCCTTAGCTTTGAACTCTGGAAATTCAAATTAAACCAAGTGGTATCTTCATTTCTATGGTAGTTTAACCGTAATTTCTGGAATGAAGGAGAAGAAAGCAGTGAACAAGTCATGCTGGGGTAGTTTTTGTTGTAAGAAAAATATGGAAAACGAAGTCTTGGTAGTTGTACTACTCAAAGTAGCAAGTACATTTGGGTTTTAAAGTATAATCACTTACACATCCATTTGCATGTTATTTTTTAGAGCTTGACTTTAAGCCACCAGGAAGTGGTCATTCTCTGTGTGCTCTGTATCTGTCGATCCTCTATGTCCTTCACAGTCCATGATTTTGGTATTATTAATCTTTTCTTAGAATACTCAACTGCCATGGGTGAGTGAGGTAATCTTTGGATATTTATCACAATAGAAAAGAACCACTTGACTGACATCCATATTCAATATTCAATTAACGTTTTTCTGGTCTCATCTGCTTAGACTAACGATTCATTTGTATAATGTTGTTAATGTACTTAATGACAATATTAGATGAACCTAGCTTGGTGGAAACCTCTTCGCTGTGTATTAGTTCACCTGCATATAAAACAGTTTCAAGCTTCCAATCAGTTCATGAACAATATGCCGTACTGGATTTCTAATGTATTTCATCTAAGATCATCCAGCACTCTAAATTATAGAAGGTATGTGTATATGTTAGAATGGAGTTCTATCGACGAGGAAAAGCAATCAACAAATTTCTAAACAACCATTATCATTGTTTAGCATGGCATAAATTCAATTGTTATACTATCAATATGCTTGTGTATGGATTCATTTGTCTCGAATATGCATTAGGTTTTTGATGTATGAGATACATTACTTCTTTTTTTTTCTTCCGAAAAAGGCCTTCTAATCAATTATTAATCAAAGGAATGTTTAGTAGAACATGAATTAAAGATGGGGAATCAAGTTTCCACTCAATAGCATTAGACATAGAACCCGAAGCCCGAGCTAGCTAATGGGCTCATTGCCTCGCTCGTCTTTTAACAAAAGACAAGGAAATAGAAGTAAAGCTACAAAATCTCGGATAATAATATAAAAAATTAAGAGTTGTTGCAAGATTTTTCTGATGCTTGTTTAACCAAAAGACTTTCAATTTCCACAAAATTGTTATTGATGAAAAGTTTTCCTTTAGAGAGCTTAGTGCTTCTCGAACACCCAAAACCTCAACAATAAGGGAGTCATGAGGCGTATCTGGTCAACTAGAGTAACCTTTCATGAAGTTTCCATGAGATTTACCGATTAGCATGTCTGACTCTGCTCCTCCCAAAGTAAGGTCAAACGAAGCATCAATGTTTTCACTTAAGGATATTCTCATTAAGAGGAAACCATCTAATTTGACCAAACCCTAATTCAGAACTTTGACTTGATTCTCAACCCTGAACCAAGACTCTTAACCCGACTCAAAATCTAACATTAACTCAAGATTCGAGCCTTAAGACCTAGAATCTAAGACCCAAGCCTCGATCCTGACCCAAAGCCTCTAGACCCTTCGACACTAACTTGAGATTCAACAAGGAACTCAAGCACTTACCCCCGAGAATGATTCGAGATCTAACTCCAACCTTTACCTGAGACCCAATCCTTGAGATTCAAAACCAGAGACATTACCTTCAGTCGATACCAAAACCTCGAGACTCGACCCTAACCCATATTAAAATTCAAAGTGAATTTTTAGGAGTAAACCCAAATTGAAGCAAATCTTTAAAATGTGCTACAGTTTGACAAAATTTAGAGATCACTTTAAAAATGAGTTATGTTAGGTTAGATTTAAAGGGTCAACCTAATATGAAACTATCTTATGCCAAAGATTTTGGGTGAATTGGGTGGACCACCAATTTTCAAGCCATATTTAACACATGTAATTGTGTGGACCAAAATATGTACCAAGTTATAATGATTATTCCTCATAAACTATGTTTTACTTTAGGGAATACTTTATGTTTTTCTACTAGTAATAAGAGATTAGGAAGCAGGTCATGGACGACATGTCTGCTTCCAGACAAGGGCAAGACGGTAATTTTATACTTGGGTGTGCTTTAAATATGGTGTACTTGAATGCTTCATGGATGTTGTTAGGACCCAATAATTTAACAATAAATATAGATGAACAGGCGTAAGCAAACCAAAACATATATACAATAATATATCCCTCCTAGAACCTGTAAATCACAAGTATAGAGCTACTAAAGTAAAAGAGTACATGTCCCTAAAGTGGACCAAAAGTACATAGCTTGTCTCAAACTAAAAGACGAGCCAACAAAATATAGATACAAATAGGTAATTCTAGGACGCCTGCTCACCTTCACCTCTGAACTAGAGCTGCAACTGGCAGGAATATCAACCCTAGTAGTTGGTGCTTGGACCTGTATCCTGAAACAAATGTAGACTGTAGCATGAGTACCAAAACAATAGGTACTCAGTAAGCATCAAAAGCTGACTGAGCAAGAGAAGTAAAAGCAATTTGAAATGCTAGAATAAAACACATACAGAGGTCAAAAGAGCAGAATTTAAATGGGGTGCACATGAGTGTACTAAGAACAAAAAAATTAAAGCTAACTAAACCTAACTAGCCCCCATAAACCCAAAAGTTACACTCATACGCAAGTTAAAGTAAAACCCAAATGGACCCCCATAAGCTCGATGGGTATACAAAATAGCTAACACTAATAAGAACAAGTCACGGTGAGTACAGAGCCATAGGGTGATTAGCATTAACTAGTTTGAAAAGTTCTTCCATTTAGTAGTGAAAGTCATCCGTTGTCACAGACCTCAAATAAATCTCCCTAAAGAATTGTAGAGGACATAGTCTAGACCTCTAATTATGGATAGGCCTCCAAGTAAACCAAGAGATAGCCGATACATATCAACTCCATAGAGGATAATGAGCCTGAATCAAGGATTGCGCCTAAAGATCAGATATTCATACCTTTAATCTGCAATTAAGCATAAATCAACTCTGTAGAGGGTAATGAGCAACATCACCAGGCCTTTAATCTGCGACTATAATAGCTGTCGAAGGATCTCATATCAACTCGTCATCAAAGAATAACCGTGGAACGATGTCCACTCCTCGATAATCAACACAATACTCCAAGCTCGAACCAATTCCAATCCCATGCCACCAAGTGAACCCCGACATCTCAATTAGAAACACGTGCCATAGAAATAGGGAGAATGGATAGAAGGTCATTAAGTCTGAGTCAATGCTTACTCTAAGGTTCATTTTATCAGACCCAAGTCTGCTACACCAGTCTACAGGGAGCTAAACCCTCTGAAACGATGTCAAAGCAAAACTAAGGCAAAACGGTTCCAAATATTGCGAGTCTATGGCAAGCACTAGTCTAAGCCTAGACTAAGGCCAAACATGCCCAAGTCAATGAATAAAGACAATCACCAAGGCATACCAAAAGTTAAGGAGGAACACATTTAGCAATTGACATTCTTCTAATCTTGAAAAGCTCTATAAACACCTAAAACATGGATTCTAAGTAATTTAATCATGCTCAACTAGATACCCACACCAAATTCAAATAATTCATGCTTTCACATAATCAAGCTAGATATAACGAATGGGAAGTCATAGCGTACCTTTAGGCTGATAGTGTGTGCTCCAAAATCACTTCTCTGGAGATATTTCCTTCCGAACAGCCTTCAAATACTACCATGCTATAAATTATAAAATCACAATGTTAATATGTTCGTTTAGACAGTAAGTTCACATAAAATAGAAGAGTAACCAAATTGGAGTCAAAACAGAAGATGTGGGACCCGCGCCTAAAATTCCAGAATTGACTCCGTCAAAAGATCATAATGACTCCCCAAAATTGTGTCCCAGAAAATAATACAATTTGGGGCTCGGAACAACTCAAACAATCTACATGCATAATTCACCAATTTTTTAAGAACACAAAAAGTGGTAATTCAACCCCTAACAGTGGATTTTACCTCAATGGAGACTCCCCTACATTCCTCGATTGATCACCCACGTGTCTCCAAAGATTTCGAACACACTGAGCTTTGAATCACCTTAAACAGACTTCTAGAGCTCCCACAATCGCCAAATGAATTTTTGGAAATAGTGTTGATCAAGGTACGGTCTTAATTTAAAAAACTAGACCAAATAACTAATCACAATCGCAGGGAAAGGGGTTGCGATCACGGGCAGTATAACCTGCCGTGGAACTTTACTTGCCCGAGGCAAACTTGGTGGCATTGGAAAGAGGAATCGATAGGTCATGGGCCACCTTCATTATGTGATTATATATATGATCTTTTGAATTTGACCTATATAGAATCTTACGTCAAAACTCAATCGGTAAGGAAGCTTTCAACTCAACTTTGTGCTAGGGGGTTCTAGTGACCTTAATTGATATCCAAAATCATTCCCACACTAAAGAATTTACCTTAGCATCTAATAACAATTAAGAATCATTCGGTATGAACTTATACATAATTCAAGAATGGTTTGGGGCTTTACTTAGAAATTTTCTGGGAGTTACACTGTAACGACCCTCAAAATAAAGTAGAGCCTCACATGGGTTTTATGCATTAATAACTTGTCAAAATAATGAAGAATATACTTTTAAGTCATTTTTAAAGAGTTTGGAAGTCAAACGTCAAGGGACGACCAAGACGTTCGGAAACTAGTCTTTTACGTGTTGGTGTGTTCTAGTATGTTATTCATGTTTTTATGTGTTATTTGGAGTCTAAAACCAGTGGAGGTGACCCTAGTGTCTTAATAAATATTTTTAAGGTCAAAAAATTCAAATACGATGCCCCGGGGGCCACCCTAAGGGTCCCCGAGGAGAACCCCAACCTTGACCAAGCAAGGTGCCAAGGCAGCTTGAAGTTGTGCTTGGAGGGAGCAAGTCCACGTCGCGGACTAGCTCCACCAAGGGACAAAAGTTTGGTACGCGTCGCGGACATGTTGCAGACTCTATTGTCTCGAATTTAATTTGCAAAAAACTTGTGGGAACACCTCCGCGTCGCGAACTTGTTTCCCGACGAAATCTGCGAAAATAAAACTCAAGTTTGACTTGTTTTAAAAGGTCCAACTAAGTGAGGGGTAGTTTGGGTACTTTAGGGAATTATTATAAACGGTTATTCTACATATTTTATGGTATTTTAAGTTGGTTAAAACCCCAAAACCTAAAATTAGACCCCATTCTTCAAATTGACTCTTCCCTCTCAAAATAGATTCTCTCAAAAACTCCATTGAAGACCTTGATGAAGCTCAAGCTAGAAGATGGGTTTTCAACTGATTTCTTCTTCAATTTCATGGGTCTTCAATAATTAAGGTATGGTAACTCTTGATTCTTGAATAACCTCTCATTCAAGGAGTTTTATCAAAGATTTTCAAAAGTGATTCAAAGACCAAAATTCCCAATTTTCAATCTAAACATGGGTTCCTAGTCAAACGATTTTCTAAATCATTATATTAATGAATTAATGTGGAATTAAGGTTTTTAAGATAATTTTCAAAGGAATTCTTAAAGAACCCATGATCCCCAAATTCTCAAAAATTGGCCTATGATGTGG
>JAJOOH010008047.1:0-11809 GCA_029582605.1 Solanum gracilifrons
CTAGCCTAAAATGACCCTTCCGGAGCTGATGGAATCATCAGAATTGGATTCCGATGTCATCTTCTTTAACTTTTGATCGAAAATGATCGTTCAAGGTTCATAAGCTCCAAAACACAAAAACTCGCACCAAGACCAAACGAACGACCAGGTGACCGAACTGTCAGTCCCAATAAGTCATAAATGACTTGGGGTCACTATAAGAATTCTCTAAACGATACACAGAAGGAAAGACACAGAAATGACCTGGAGGGTCATTACAATATCCATTACTAAAAAGGACTTTTGTCCGTGAAAGAAAAGATCAAGAAGTACCTGAAGGCTCAAACAAGCCGGGGAACTGCTCTCGCATCTCCTGCTCGGTCTCCCAGGTAGCCTCCTCGACTGGACGATGCCTCCAACGGACCTTAACAATAGGAATGACTCTCGAGCGCAATCTCCTCACATCTCTGGCTAGAATGGCAACTGGCTCCTCTACAAATGTCAAACGATCATCCAACTGGACTGCATCATACTGGAGCACATAGGACTCATCAGGAACATACCGCCGCAACATCGAGACATGGAAAGCCGGGTGGATGGCTGAAAATGCTGGAGGTAGGGCCAACTCATAAGCAACCTCCCCAACTGTCCGGAGTATCTCAAAAGGCCCAATATACCTGGGGATAAGCTTGCCCCACCTCCCAAACCTCATCACGCTCTTCATGGGCGACATACAGAGGAATACCCGATCACCAACAGAGAATCTCAAAGGTTGGCGCCTCCGATCCGCATAACTCTGTTGCCTACTCTGAGCCGTCCTGAGCCTATCCTGAATCACCCTCACCTGATCCAGGGCCTCCTGAAGCAAGTCTGTACTATGCGGCCTAGGCTCTGTAGACTCAAATCAACCAACTGGAGAGCGACAACGCCTACCATATAATCCTCGAATTGGGCCATCTGAATACTAGAGTGGTAGCTGTTGTTGTACGCAAACTCCGCCAAAGGTAAGAACTGGTCCCACTGACCTCCAAAATCCATAACACAGGCCCGCAACATATCCTCAAGGACCTGAATAGTACGCTCCGACTGGCCATCCGTCTGCGGGTGGAAAGCTCTGCTAAGGTCAACTCGAGTGCCCAACTCATCCTGAAAGGTCCTCCAAAAGCTAGACGTGAACTTAGAACCCCGATCTGATATAATAGAAACTGGCACCCCATGAAGTCGAACCACCTCCCGAATGTAGATACGAGCCAACCTCTCGGCGCTAAATGAAGACTGAACATGAAGGCAACGTGCTGACTTGGTCAATCGATCAACGATGACCCAAATGCTGTCAACACCTCTAAAAGTCCGAGGCAACCCCACAATGAAGTCCATAGTGATACGCTCCCACTTCCACTCTGGAATGGGTAATCTCTGAAACTCACCACCAGGCCTCAAATGCTCGGCCTTTACCTGCTGGCAGAACAAGCAACGGGAAACAAAGTCAGTAATATTTCTTCTCATGCCACTCCACCAGTAATGCTGCCTCAAATCATGATACATCTTCGCTGTGCCCGGATGGATAGAGTCTCTAGACTCATGACCCTTTGAAAGTATCAATTGTATCAAATCCCTAACTCTCGAAACACAGATGCGGCCGGCGAATCTAAACACTCCATCAGGATCTAAGGTAGCCGGACCACCATCACCCGCTAACACTCGATCTCTAACGGCCACCAAGGCCTCATCCTCAAACTGACAACCACAGATCCTATCAAGCAAGGAAGACTGAACTCCCATATGGGCCAAGACACGTCTAGAATCTGAGATATCCAACCGAACCATGCTATTGGCTAAGAACTGAATGTCCATAGCTAAGGATCTCTCCTCAACATATAAGAAGGCTAGACTACCCATACTCACCGCCTTTCGGCTCAAGGCGTCCGCTACCACATTCGCCTTGCCCGGATGATAGAGAATATAGAGGTCATAGTCCTTCAGGAGCTCAATCCAACGACGCTGCCTCGAATTAAGGTCCCTCTGGCTCATGATGTACTGAAGACTCCTGTGATCGGTATAGATGTCACATCGAACTCTATACAAGTAGTGCCTCCAAATCTTAAGTGCGAAAACTACCGCTGCCAACTCTAAGTCATGGGTGGGGTAGTTGCGCTCATGAATCTTAAGCTACCTCAATACATAAGCAATAACCCGACCCTGCTGCATTAATACACAACCCAAAACAACGCCGGATGCGTCACAATAAACCGTGAAGCCCTCACCCTCAACTGGAAGAGTCAATATAGGAGCGGTGGTCAATAACTCCTTGATCCTCAAAAAGCTCGCTTCACACTCTTCTGACCAAACAAAGGGAACATCAACACGAGTCAATCGGGTCAGAGGTGCTACCAAGGTAGAGAAACCCTCCACAAATCGTCTGTAGTAGCCTGCTAGTCCGACGAAGCTTAGAATCTCAGTAACTGAGATGGGCCTTGCCCAATCACAAATAGCCTCAATCTTCGCCGGATCTACCATAATGCCCTCCTTGGATACAACATGCCCCAAGAACGCTACAGAGTCTTACCAAAACTGGCATTTTGAGAACTTGGCATAAAGCCGTTGATCTCTCAAAGTCTGGAGCATAACTCTCAAATGCTGCTCATGATCATCCGTACTCCGCGAGTATATCAAAATGTCATCAATGAAGACTATGACAAAGAAATCAAGATAAGGCCTGAACACGCGCGTCATCAAGTCCATAAAGGCAGCAGGGGCATATGTCAACCCAAATGACATCACCAAGAACTTATAATGGCCATAACGGGTCCTAAATGCAGTCTTAAGGATGTCTGCTGCCCTAATCCTCAACTGGTGGTAACCGGACCTCAAATCAATCTTAGAGAACACTGAAGCTCCCTGTAGCTGGTCAAATAGGTCATCAATCCTAGGTAGAGGATATCGATTCTTCACTGTCACCTTATTCAACTGTCTATAGTCAATGCACATGCGCATAGTACCGTCCTTCTTCTTAATAAAAAGAATGGGAGCGCCCCAAGGTGATACACTAGGTCTGATAAATCCCTTACCCAAGAGATCCTGAAGCTGAACACTGAGCTCCTTGAGCTCTGCAAAAGCCATCTGATATGACGGAATAGATATAGGACGAGTACCAGGCTTAAGCTCAATCGGAAAATCAATATCACGCTCTGGGGGTAGGCTAGGTAGGTCAGTAGGAAACACATCTAAGAAGTCATGAACAATAGGAACTGATTCAACCGGAGGAACCTCCCTACTCACATCACGCACAAAGGCCAAATATGATAAGCATCCACTAGCCACTAGCCTCCTAGCACGAATAAAAGAGATAACCCCAACTGGTGTGCTACCACGAGATCCCTGCCACACCACCAGAGGGATACCATGAATGGCTAAGGTAACGGTCTTAGAAAAGCAATATAAAACAGCGCGATAAGGGGATAACCAGTCCATGCCCAGAATCACATCGAAATCAACCATGTCAAGCAATATAAGGTCAGCCCGGGTGTCACACCCCTGGATAGTAACTAAGCAAGATCGAAATACCTGATCCACTACTAAAGACTCACCCACGGGGGTCGACACACGCAACGACGCTACCAAAGGCTCAGACATCATACTCAATCGAGAGACATAGTAAATAGAAACATACGAAAAAGTAGAGCCTGGATCAATTAAAGCCAAGGCGGGCTACATGCATAAAAGAATAGTACCTATGATCACATCGTCTGATGCCTCTGCCCCCGCCATCACTGGAGCTGCATAGAAATGGCCATGTCTGCCTCTGCCCCGCCCACCAAACCTACCACCTGTCCTGCCTCTTCGGGGACCACCCCGTATACTCTGCTGACCACCTTTACGGTCCTGACCCTGACCACGGCCTCTAACTGGAGGTGCTAGTAAAGCTGGGGGAGCTGCATGAGGAGCGGGAGCAATCCAACTATGCTGAGGGCAGTCCTTGGCCCAATGACCCATCTCACCACACTCATAGCAACCCTGTCAAGGGCGACTCCCAGAAGAACGACTACCATGGCCTAAAGAACCCGACTGAAACATCTCACGGCCTTGACTCGAACTAGCCTCACTCCGACCACCATCTGATGCCTGAAGAGAGGCCTGTGTAGGTCTGCTAGACTGACCCTGTCGAAACCATCGTCCGACCCTGTCATGATAATCTCTAGACTTGGGGCGGGAGTCACTGTAGCTGCCCTCATGCCTAGCCCTCTTCTCACTGCCCCCTTGGGCCTCGCAACGAAGATGCTCCATAGTACTAGCATGGTCAACTACGTCTAAAATAGATCGACCCGCAGAAACTAAGGACTGGGTCTTAAGCCGAAGTTGTAATCTCAACCCACGAACAAAGAACCTAACTCTCTCCTCCTCTGTAGGTAATATCATCTCGGCATGACGGGAGAGCTCGTGGAACCTAGTCTCGTACTCTGCCACCGACATGGAGCCCTGCTCCAACCTGCAGAACTGATCCCTGAGGCGGTCTGTGACACTATGAGGGATAAACTTGGCCAAGAAGGCCTCAGAAAACTCATCCCATGATACTGGTGGAGATCCAACTGGCCTGGTCTGAATGAATGTGCGCCACCATTGCCTGGCTGGCCCATCTAGCTGGTAAGCAATGAAGTCGGCCCCTCTAGACTCCACAAGGCCCAAAGTGTGAAGCCTTTCACGACAAGTAGTAAGAAACTCGTGGGTATCCTAACCCACAGCCCCAGAAAACCTCGGTGGTGTCAACCTGAGAAACACACCAAGCATCTTCTGGTTCTCAAGCGGCATAGGTCTGTCCGCTGCCAAGGGCTGTACTCCCTTAGGTGGTACCTGGACCTGAAGTACCCTCACTGTAGGCTGATCCTGTGGTACTAGTGCTGGTGTAGCTGGGGCGGGTGGCTGCTGCATTCCCCCAAGCACACCTAAGAGCTGAGCAATAGTGGCCTGGAGATCTGGAGTCAGAACTAGTTCGGGTGGCGGCTGGGCTGTCCCCGGCCCCACCGACTGATCCGGTATACGAAGTGCTGAAGGGTCTGCTACTGGCTCTGGATCCTCCTCTCTCTCCTGGATTGATGCTGCGGTCCTCTCTCGACCTCGGGGTCGGCGTCTACCCTAAGATGGGGCTCTGTCTGCAGGCCTGGGTGCATCACCCCCGGCCGCACCACCTCGCGAGCGAGCCATCCTGCGAAAGAGTGAAACAAGTGAGATTTCGAAATCAATAAGGCACATGCTGCACGAAAGTGAAACAAAAGAGGAAATCTTTCTAAGGACATCCTGTAGCCTTCCGAAATAAGTTACGGACGTCTCCGGACCGATCCGCAAGACTCTACTAGACGTTAGCTCTGTACAAGTGAGATCGGTGAACCTAGGGATCTGATACCAACTTGTCGCAACCCGATTTCTCGAGTCATGATGACACCTACTATACCCTACCAGTAGGTAAGCCAACCCATAACCCAGAGCATCAAGCAATGAGCGAAAGCGCAGAAACTAGCCTAACATAATAATCTAAACAAGAATAACAAGGCGGAAGCAACCCAAAATAAATATATACAGAAATCCCTCCCAGAACCTGGAAGTCACTAGTGCAGAGCTATCTAATAAATAGTACAAGTCCCAAAAGTGGACCACAACAGAGCATGTCTCAAAGGCAACAAGACTAGATAAAACAAAAGAAGGAGACAGAACAAACCCAAAATGCCAAGTGCTTTCCCTCGTCTCCGAAACACAGTTGCAAAAGAAGGCTGGAACTAATCAACGCTGATAACTGGTACTGGGACCTGCATCACGAAATAGATGCAAAACGTAGCATGAGTACCAACACAACAAGTACTCAATAGACATCATAGGCCGACTGAGCAAAAAGGGTAAAAACAATAAGAAAGGATAGAATCTAAACACAGAGAGGTTAAAACGGATAAGAAAAGAAGGCACACGAGCATACCAGAAACAAACTAAGTACAACTAAATTAAACCTAACTGGACCCCATATGCCCAGAAGGTACACTCATGCGCAAGCTCAAATAAAACCTTAACGAACCCCCATAAGCCCAACAGGTACACAGAAAAGCTAAGTCTACTGAGAAAGAAGAAAATGGGGCTCCCAACCCAAAGTAGCTAAGATAATCTATCAGACTCCACCCAGCCAGCAGTGCACTCCCAGCCCAGCTAGAAAGAGGGACCCGTGAGTGAGGTAGATATCGCGAGTCGTCCTACCATGCAGTCAATTCCCAGCCCAGCTAGAAAGAGCGACTCAGGGACACCCAGCCAACAGCACACTCCTAGCCCAGCTAGAAAGAAAGACCCGAGGTCAATCGCTGATATCACCGAGTTTACCCTGCCAGCGATACGTTCCCAGCCTAGCAAGAAAGAACAACCCCGGGGGTGATGATATCTCCAATAGGATCCAATCCAACAACAACCACCGTGAAACGCCGTCCACTCTAAGAAATCACAGAAAAGGCTCTAAGCCTATACTATCTCAATCCCACGCCTCTAGTGATGCACCAAACCTTCGAGAATGCGTCGGAACCGCAGAATGAGAGGGAGAAGATGCAGAAGTGCAGCAAGTAGCGATAATGCCTAATCTAAGGCTCAAACTATCAGATTCAAGTCTGCTATTCCAGTCTACAAGGAGCTAAGTCATCCGAACGACGTCGGTAGCAAGTCAAGGCTATCCAGCCCACACGGGTCATAAGTCTAAGGCAATGCTAGCCTAACCTAGACTAAGGACATCATGATTACAGTTAAGGATGAAAAAGACATACAATACATAACATACAAGCATTAAATAACATTTAGCACATAAGCATGCAACTCTACTAAACCGGTTAACATGATACTATACCCGAAATGTGGCCAATCGATCCTAACATGAGGTATCTAATCAAAGTAAGGTAGTAAAATGGTACCCACCTCCAATTCACTCCAATCGACATGTTTTTACACAATTAAGCTCAATCTAAAAGAAAGGAAGCCGTAGCCTACCTTAAGGCCGATCGCGCGCTCTCCAAATCACTTTACCGGAGCTTTTCCTTCCCAAACGACCTTTGAACACTGTCACTCTATCAAATATAGGGTCACAACGTTAGTACGGTCGTTTAGACACCAAAATCATAACAAACGGAGACGAGTCAATTTTGGAGTCAAAACGGAAATCGTGGGACCCGCATCGAACTGTCCAAATTTGACTCCGTCTAGAGAACCTAAGCAGCACCCCAAACTTATGTTCCAAACTGGAACACAATTTGAGCCTCAAAACATAGCAAAAATCAACAAGCAAGAAACCACACTTTAATCAACTAAAAAAAAAGAAAGCAGCAGCAGTCCAAACTCAGAATAAATGAGAATCGAAAGGTGCCCAGCACTCTTTGAACACTCTACGACGAAGTCTCGAAAAATCTCAACACGTGGGACTTCAAATCACCCAAAACCGAGCTAAAATTAGAGAGATATGACCAAAACAAGAATGCCAAAAACGAAGGCTCAAAAAAGGGTAAATCAGTCAGGTAAATTGCGAAATTACCTTGAACTACGCACACTTAACAACTTTCGAACACTCTAGCGCAAAGCCACCAAAAAAACGAAGCTCCCGCACTTCAAATCACCTAAATCGGATAAAAGATGAGAGAGTTATGAGGGTTTAAGTTTTGGGAAATGTTGCTGGTTTTCTGCATTTAATAGCAGATTTGCTGCAATTTTTTTCTGAAACTGAAAACTCTGACGGGCTGCTCCGAACTCGTTCGAAACCCCGTGCACGCAAACGAGTTATGCAACCATACCAAATTTGATATTCCGGACTCAATGGTGTCGTCAAAATTTCTATCAGAGGTCATCTTGATAAAAAGTGGGTCCCACTTACAAAGGTCATTTTAAGTCAAAACCCACAAAAGAGCTCGGAAAGATATCGAAAACCTCTGGACACAAAAGAAAGGTCAATATAGACCAAACTCGACATTCCGGAGCTAACCGCGTTGACAGAATTCTCATCCGAGCCCGTTTACTCAGAATGTTGACCAAAGTCAAACTTAGGCTTAAACTTAAAGTTAAAACGCCTAATCGCATCGACTCACACTGAAAACCTCGGGAGTCATGTCGACCATGCTACTAGCCTAAAATGACCCTTCCGGAGCTGATGGAATCATCAGAATTGGATTCCGATGTCATCTTCTTTAACTTTTGATCGAAAATGATCGTTCAAGGTTCATAAGCTCCAAAACACAAAAACTCGCACCAAGACCAAACGAACGATCAGGTGACCGAACTTTTAGTCCCAACAAGTCATAAATGACTTAGGGTCACTACAGGAACGCTCTAAATGACACATAGAAGGCAAGACACAGAAATGACCTGAGGGTCATTACAGAGTAGAGCTTTATAAGCTCAAGACATATTGACCATCATACCAATGATAGTGCTATTCTTAGCATTGGAGCATTCATGGTGCTTTGTGATGCTTTAAGGATGGAATTAGAATATGTTATGATATAAAATGGTCGTGTAGTAGCTTATGTTTTGAGGAAACTAAATTGGTAGGAGTAGAACTATTCCACTCATAATTTGTAGATAATGGTAGATGTTTGGATGTGCTATTTATACCATGAAACCGAGTAGATTTTTATAGACTACAAGAGCTTTGTATTTATTATCAAGTAGAAAGATTTGATTCTTCAATCTACACCACCAGAGGAAACTACTCGATGACTATTAAATTCACTATTCAGTGTCATCTAGAAAATGACCATGTTAAGGCAGATGCATTGAGAAGCAAATCCATGAGCTAATTGACGTATAACTCTTGCAAATATACTTTTCACCTAAGATATGCATACACTCGAGGATATGGGTATCAAATTAGTGTGAGAAACTCAAAGATATTGTTAGCTTATGTTCATGCTAAGTCTTTATTGGTAGAACCCATTGAGGTCACCTAATACAAGGATAGAAATTTTGTGAATACTGAAATAAGGTTCTTGTGAGTAAAGACAAGAATATGAGTATTAACAATATGTTGCTTTTGGAGTAAGTGGTTGATTGTGATAATCGAACATAGATGGTGAGAGAGAGATTATTCTTGAGGAACCCATAACTTTAAATACATTGTAGATTCTGGATCCACTAAGGCATATCATTACCTGAAGTAATTGTAATGGTGAGAATATATAAACAAATATATTGCTTACTTTACTTCTAGTTGGTTGGCCTGTGAACTTGTTAAAGATTAGTATAAGCAACATACAAAACTATTACTGTAGTTTGAGGTTCAGGAGGTAAATTGGAAAGAGCTACTATTGATTTTATGTCCGGGTTATAACCACAAACACTTAGAGGTTATAACCCTATGTGGGTATTTGTAGATCGAATTACAAAGTCAACACACTTCTTGTTGTTCAAAACTAGATAAATGGAGAAACATCTGCAGAAATTTACATGACCAAAATTATTTGACTCCATGAGTTTCAGTGTCCATCATATTTGACATAGTATTACTGTTTACTTCTTGTTGTTGTGAATTTTTCCATGAAATATTGGGTACATAAATAGATTTTATCACTACATTTGATTCGTAAACAAACGGGCAGTCTGAGCGTATTGTACAAATATTAGAGGATGTGTTATGAGCTTGTATTCTTGATTTTAAGTGTAGTTGGGATATTTACTTACCAATAGCCGATGTTGCGTACAATAATAACTTTTGGTCAAGCTTTTAGAGGTCTCTATAAGAAGCCTAGTATGCTAGAAGATGTCATTCTCCATCAAATGGTTCAAAGTTGACGTGGCTAATATATTTGAATTTGGGACTACCTAAACTTGTTACAGGAAGCTAGGGACAAGGTTCAATTAATCAGACAAAAGTTGCTCACAATTCAAGTAGGTGGAAGTCTTATACATATAAGAGGAAATGGAATTTAGAATGCATAGTTGGGGACCAAATCTTCCTAAGAGTCCCTTAGCAAATGAAGTGAAGTGATTCGAAAAAAAAAGAGAGGAGGAAAATTGAGCTCAAAATTTATAAGATCATATAAAAACTTCTTGGCCCTATGAGAGAGTGGTGTTGTGTCATTTAGCATTTCCTTTTGTGATGTATTTTACTTGCCCAGTATGTCGTGTGTGCTAAGAAAATGTATGTCAGACTCTTCTCATGAGCTTGAAGCACAAAATATACAACTTGAGGAGAAGTGGACTTATGCCGAAGAACCAGTGGCTACTTTTGACAAACAAGTAAAAAAGGTTAGGATCAAAATTTATCCGTAAAAGTCTTGTAGAAAAACCACACAATTAAAGAAGTTACTTGTTCAAATCCTACAGAGCGTGATTTTTTTCTTCTTAGATCGAATTAGAATGAAATAGATTCATTCAGTAACTTTCACAACAATCGGAATTTGACCTCCTGTGCCTGTGAATTAAAGAAAGGAGAGTTGGAAAATGATATGCGAGTCAACTATCCTCTCTTGTTTCAGCCTACAGGTACAAACTTGTTTAAATTCGGGGACAAAATTTCTTAAGGTGGGTAGAATGTAATACCCTATATGTACAATTTAGCTTGAAAAGAAAAAAGTGGAGTAGAAGTTAAGTTTCTATTGAATTGAGTAAGATCCTTTTGAATAGAAGATTCCCATGAAAAATATTTTTTTAGAGGAAGATAAAAAATATGCGGATTTCCCTATTGATTAACCTTTGAAGAGGAAGAGAAGAGAAAGCGGTAAAAATAAGGACAATTATGTCTTTTCTTTGAAAAGAAAGGAAAAAAGAAAGAGTAAGGGACTAGATTATTAAAAATAGAAAAAAATTAAAATAAAGAGGGCTTTAGCTCATTATACGTACAGGGGAAGGGTTTTACCCTTTCAATATTCCTTCACCACTTTGAAAAAGTAAGAAAAAGGAAACGAACACTAGATGTTGCATTTCTTTTCCATCGAAGGAGAAAGGACGAGAAGAAAGAGTTGAAAGGTGGGACTATGAGGGGCATAGGAGGAGAAAGAGGTATGAGGTAAATCTTTGTTTTCTTTCTTCTTCAACAGATCTTCTAAGACTCCTAGTCTAGGTAGTTTACTTTGGGGGATGGAAATTTTATTACTACAGATATATAATTAGATGAATAGGATGGATAAATTAGATGAAGTTAATAGCTTATTACTCCAATTGAATTACTCATTGCTTGAATATGTATGGTTCATCAAGTTGGTGGGAAATTAAGAAGTCCAAAAGGGGCTAGGTATTCTGAATTTAGCATGAAATATCCTAAATGAAGGAGTTAACACAAAATTGTTATAAATGTGTTTATAGTTTGACCAAACAAATTCATACGGACCATTCGAGTGACGAGCTTGATATGTCAAGACGAGTACTGTGAGTAGTAATCTTGCCATAATTTATGTTTTATAACATTCATGATTTATATATGGTTTATAATGTGAATGATTTACTGAAATGATTTGAACTTGCATATGGTACAAGTCTTTTATTTGATATGATACCGAAATAGTTATTTGAGATGAACTCATTTTTATAAGGCATGTTTATTGGTACTTGAGATATGATTACCGTTATCAAAAGAGTTTAACATTTACTTGAGAAATACTATTTTGACATATGTTTTTTATTATAGTTTTATATACTATGATTTGATAAGAACTTAAATGTCTTATAACATTTTGAAATGTTTTTATTGTTTACAAAGAAAAGTATAAATGAGAGTAGACCTTGATGGATCTCGTAGCTAACGATAGGTTCGTTAGACCTAGTGCACCTTGTAGTTATAGATTACTGATAAAGCCCTTGCTAATGGAAATGTAGAACTAGCATATCGTTA
>JAJOOH010008048.1:0-10848 GCA_029582605.1 Solanum gracilifrons
ATTTCTTCGTAGTTGGAGAAAATAAACGTTACCTGTACGTGTATGTTTAATTATTACTATAGACTCTTTTTTTTCTACTGTAATAGAAATGCATTGTATGATAATGAAACTATGTACTATATATGAATGTATAATTGTCAGTTCAATTTGCTAGCTGCAGTTAAGTCAAAAGTCAAAATTTACCAACGCTTTATATGAACTCAAATCGTTCTTTCTCGTGTTATATTTATTACCAACAAATTAGACATAAATAAAAAAACTATAGTTGGTATATTGTTTAGTCATGGAGAAATAGAGTGATGGTGGAACAAGTGAGATTTGTACGTCCCCATCAATCGGTAGATTGATAGTTTGAATCCGCCGAAGAATAAATGAGAATATTATTGATTCTTATGTTTGAATTACACTAAAAAAAATTATGATTTTAAACTTATTTTAAGTTATTTTTAATATTGTCAAACACTACACTTTTGATATATTTTAAGTTACTTTTTTATTTTCTAAACATTTTTAAATGTAAAATACTAACTTAAAAATAAATTTAATCAACATTTAAGTCAATCCAAACATCCTCTCTAAACTCTTGACAGTTATGGGTCTCCTAAATTATGGGCCATAACTGTCCTCAGTGGGATTAGCTTCTTAAACTGAAATACTGGACCGTGTATTGGGCCTAGATCAAGCTAATGGGCTGGAGTTATACCGTAATCGTTTGATAGACGTATAAAAATAACGTCAAATAGAGTGTATTAATAATACTATATTAATTATATATAGATTATTTCTTATGCATTGTTTGATTTGGTGTATTAAAAATAACATGCATTGCATAAAAATATTTATTTACAAAAATACTCTTCACGATTATGGTGAAAAAGATGTAAAAGAGATTTTGAGGGGCAATGAGGTCTTTAACCATGCTAGTATATGCATTAAAACTCACTGCAATGTTAAGACCTAGAAATTCATGATATAAGTAATACACACTTTAGTACACAATATTAGTCATACATGACATGCAAAAATGTACCAAACAAGATATTATGAATGCACATAGTTAATACATGCGTTAATTTTACTAATACAACACTCTACTAAACGTCCCTTCTTATTCAACTTCAGTAAAAGTCTTTGCATACTCTACTAATAACTAGTTACTCTTTCCTTCCACTTTTAATTGTCATATTGCGCTTTTCGAAAGTCAATTTGACTAATTTTCAATGTTAAATTAGATTACATTAATTCAATATTTTAAATAAAAAATTTAGATATTCAAAAATTATACAAAAAATGTTATAAATTACAATTTTTTCCATATCAATATGATGAAAAAATACAACACAAAATGTTAGTCAAATTTCTTATAATTTTACACTAGAAAGGAAAACTGTGACAATTAAAAGTGGGCGAAGACAATATCAAATAAAGGCGTAAAAAATCAAAAAAAAAAAAAAAAAGGAAAGAAATGTTTGTTACATAAAAAATTAAAAATAAGAAAAATGATAGACTCCGTTTGAAAGGATAAAAATCCGATAATTTATAAAACCGACATAAAAATAACAAAAATTCCCCTTACACAAACTCAAAATAGGCATTTCTCGCTCAAGTTTAAATGTTGAAATCGAAATTTAAGACTCAACAAAAACATCAACCTAGCTAGAAATTAAAATGGAAGCCAAAAGGCCACTTTTTACATCAGGCAATTCAATTAGTTTAAAGTATAACTAATTGAACTTGCAAATAATTAGGTGTGTATATGCAAAGCGAAGCCTGGTATTTCAGTGGAGAAGGGTAGAGGGGCGGATCCATTACTCACCGAGTTTAGAAGGCTGTGATTGGTTTAAAGGGCGGGTCACAGACGAATTTCTCGGTTATCAAAAAAATAAATAATTAGGGGCGTATATGACTGGATTGGTTTCATTTTTTTAAATAACAAATCAAATTATTTGTGTCAAATTTTTAAACCAAATTAAACTATTAAGACTCAAGTTATTTCGGGTTTCTCCGGATTTCACGGACATATGATTAACTTGTGCCTCAAATATTTCTTCAGTCCTACCAAAAATAATTATCAAAGGTATTTCTTTAAAAAAAAAAAAACACAAAATATGAGATGAGTAATGACACAAAAATATTCATTAATAAAAATAATAATGAAATCACAAAAAAATAAATATAGCAAATTAATAAGTCATAATGAAAATGATCATAATTTAAAAGTACTAAATCATGCTAAAGTAAGTCTAATAAGTATTAATTACATGATTAAACATTGAAGAATAATTAAAATTATGATATATATTTTAAATGTCTAAACCAATGTAAAACTAAAGAACAAATATTCAACATTATTATATTTTTTGTGTTGATTTTTTTTTTATGCTAGCATTAGTATTGATTTGATTTTGAATTAAGCTTTATAGAGTTACTAATATCTATGAACTAAAACATTTATCGGATTATTCAAAATTTTAAGTCTAAAAAAACTTGAAATAATTTATTAAAAGATAAAAATTATGAAAGGGTATAAGAAATTTTAGAAATTATATCAAAATTAATATTTTATGTATAAAATAAATTTTAGAAATTATATATATAATGTCAGCTTGGTTTGATATCAGGTCGACTTCTTTTTGGTTTAAACCAAACCAATTCATATATAGTCGGAGTTTTTTTTTTCAATACCAAACCATTAGTCGAATTATTTTTTTTATTTAACTTAATTTGTGATTTAATGAGAATTTCAATTCAATTTTGTACGCCCTACAAATAATTATATTTCTCACTCAAAGTTTTGTGTAATTTGTAATACAACAAGGGACATTAAACACAATAATACATTTCTAGTGGACCCAATTACAAAATATATTAGCTTTAAACTTACAAAAGTAAAACAAATATAAAGATTTTTTTATTTTTTTTTAAGGGTAGTGCTAAATGGCCAGAAATTTAAAAAGTTTATAAAAAAAATTTTGTTTTAAAATAAACTGATCTTTTTTTTATTTTTTAATTAAAATGTTTTAAAGTTAAAAGGATAAAAATATTCAAAAAAAATAAAACAGCATAATGTGAAATAAGTTATTTTATCATTCTGACTAAATTTTCTAGCCATGTATTTTTATTTTTTTTATAGATATTATTTTATTTAGTTTCCACTCAAACACAAACACACACACACAAAATTTAGAAATTCAAAAATAGAATATAAAAAAAGACTGGCGTCAAATTTAAGCAAATTCCCCAATTTATAAACCCTACTTCCGTTTCTCTTTTTCCTCACAAACAAAAAACCTCTGCCGCTCTCGGATTTTCTTCTCATCCTTTCGATAATGGTGAGTAAATCTCGTTTAATTTTCATATAATTGCTTGTTTTTTTTTTTTGAGAATTGGAATGATAATTAGATAATCATTGATGTGTTTATACGATTCGCTGGAATTTTTTTTTGTATTAACTTTGATTTGGATGAATATTTGAGGATGTAGATGAGTTTATTCTTCGCGGCTAACATGAGAATTTTTATAGCTGCAAATTGTTTATCAGTACTGGGATGATGAGATTGAGATGTTTACTGGATTTGTTTGGTAGTTGTTCCTTTTCTTTGTTTTAGAAGTTGGGTTTAGCTTCGGTAGGTGAGTTATTTTTTGTCGGGATTGGAATGATAACTGATCTTTATATATACATAAGGACGGTGTCTAATTGACCCTGAATAGTTTGAGATTGAGTTGTGTATAAGCTTTGGATGCGTATCTGAGTGTTGGATTTGTATCCATATGGATACGTGTGCTGGGATTTGGCTTAAAACGTTGAAATGATAAAATAGGGCTGTTAAAATATTCCTTTTACTCAAAAAATATATTCTCTCTTTTGAGAGATACCCCGTGGAGAACTTAGATGGTATGTTCTAGAGTTATATCATTCATTCTCTAAGATGGGAGTTGAGAAACATAAAACATTGACCAAGAGGAAAAGTTTAAAAGATGCATGTATGCCATCTTCGATGTCTTAAATCTGTTTTATCTTCTATTTTGATGTAAGTATATATATATAAGGAAAAATTAGGTCCCCAACCCCTGTGTCATGTTGATGGGAGCAAAGTGCAACTTAGGTCTCAGATTGAGGTGCTTATACGCTTTGTTGATTTTTTTTTGGTCCAATTGCTCCTTTTTGTTCTTCTAGGAAGTTGGTTTTTAACTTTGATTGTGATGTGTTTTTGAAGATGTAGATGAGTTATATTTGATATGAGATCAGTGTTGAATTGTTAATGTTTTGGCTTATTTCTTGTGTTGATGTTTGTGAATTTATTATTACAGGCTTTACCAAACCAACAAACTGTAGATTATCCAAGCTTCAAGCTTGTTATTGTGGGGGATGGAGGAACTGGTATGTTTCTATGTTTATCTGGGATTTGTTTCGAAGAGAATATCAGTAACATTATTTTGATGTCAAACAGATATTTTGTTTTGATTTCTTCAAACATTTGAAAAACATTACTGACTTGTGAGAAAATTTTGATTTCGGAATAGTTCTTAAATATGAAAGCTATTTCAATATAGTTAAGTGATAATGTATGAGTAAACACTAAATTTATGGGATAAATGCTATTTATAGTAGACAATCTGATCTTTGTAAATTGAAGTGAATGTTTCATTGAGATTAGTGGCTTGCTTCCTTTTGTTAGAGTACCCTAATGGTTCCTGTTGTAATTGGATTTCCAGGGAAGACAACTTTTGTCAAAAGGCATCTCACTGGTGAATTCGAGAAAAAATATGAACGTAAGTTTTTGATTTGTTATCTGACAGAAGTGTTTAGATAATCTGGGTCATTATCCTTTTCAATAGGCTCGCACTGTTTCTCATTATGTTGGTTTCTCGTGAGTGAATTATTTATTAAGTTTTTTTTTTCATACAGCCACTATTGGTGTGGAGGTTCATCCACTAGACTTCTTCACAAATTGTGGGAAAATTCGCTTTTATTGCTGGGATACAGCCGGACAAGAGAAGTTTGGAGGTCTCAGAGATGGTTACTAGTAAGTGATTCTAGGCAGTTAAAACCTTTAGTTTCTGCAAGGCTCTGCTGCTCGATGGATGTTATTTCTGATTAAAACTTTTACTGTCAAGTTAAATGGGTGAAGTTTCATGTTTCCCAAAAGATGAAATATTGGAATTAAGGAATGCTGGTTTGTTTGTGAAGAATAATTGATAACGTGTGGTGTTCTACATCAAATGCCACTATAGGTATTTCTACCATGTGGCTAATCATATCTGAGGTGACAGTAATTGTGCTCACACTTGCGTCTCTTTTAAGCACAGTATACCATATTTACCCTGCTATTCCTTTTTTACATCAAACACTTGTTACTTGTATGACTGCCTTGACATTAATTAATTGTCTTGCTTGAAGCTTTTGGTGACTGTATTTTTGATTCTCATATTTCTCTATGTCAATTGTGCAGCATTCATGGGCAATGTGCAATTATCATGTTCGATGTTACAGCCCGTCTGACCTACAAGAATGTTCCTACTTGGCATAGAGATCTTTGCAGGTGAGGAACTCTTCATAGGCTGCAAGCATTATACTCTTACTTATAATTGATGATATGCAATTGAAATCTGAAATGCTATTCAATTGCTTCTTCCAGGGTTTGTGAAAACATCCCCATTGTTCTCTGTGGAAACAAAGTTGATGTGAAGAACAGGCAGGTTAAGGCAAAGCAAGTTACCTTCCACAGGAAGAAAAATTTGCAATACTATGAGATCTCAGCAAAGAGTAACTACAACTTTGAGAAGCCTTTTCTGTACCTTGCTAGAAAGCTTGCTGGGTAATTAATGTTCATAAATATAAATCTATATCTTGTCTGTTGTATTCATATGTACTGTTGATGTGAACCTAATTTCTTGTTCTACTTGTAGGGATGGTAATCTTCACTTTGTGGAATCACCTGCACTTGCTCCCCCAGAAGTACAAATTGACTTAGCTGCACAGGCATTGTAAGATCTCTGTTTACTTTTGTTGCTTCATTATTTTTTACTTCTGCTAATATTTAAGTTTTATGTGTATTCCATAGAATTGAGAACTGTTAGCAAGTCTGTGAAAATATCAGATATTCACTGTTTTATATGTATAACAAAGTTGGACAATGCTCATTGCATCTTAATATGTATATCAGAGTTAGAACTGATGATTTTGATCATGAGCAACCCTCGTATCTTAAAGAATACCAACAAGTATTAGGTTCCTGTTAGGTTTAGATCATGCAAATCGATCCTGTTGCTTGCTTGGCTCCGTGATGTGCTAGGCTCCTTGTGCTTAACATTTTGTTTTCTCGTTGTACGATTTTTAATTTTAACCACACTGTTTATTCAGGCATGAACAGGAGCTTCAACAAGCCCTTAATCAGCCACTTCCAGATGACGATGATGAAGCATTTGAATAGATGGCATAGCTCAGAGCAGATCAGTTTCACTGTTGCACCTTTCCATATTCCTAGTCCTTAAAATTTCTCTATTTGGACTTTTGTCTTTGTCGTTGAGGATGTATTTGCTGCTTCCTTGTATTATTGATTGGTTATTAGATATATTCGTCTGGGGCCATGAGGTTTTGTTTTGTTAGGTTAGATATTCCGATCCTGATGTAAGGGCGTACATTGTCAAGGCTCTGTTTTGAGCTTGTTATAATATTACTTGGTCTCATATTCGACAATTTTTTCTCTGAAGATATTTAGATGTTAACTGTTGGTGAATAGTGATGGTAACTAGAAGAGAATCCCATGTCAGCACGGGGCGAAGGGAAGGTGTGTGTGTATATATATATATATACACGCTTAGTTGGAGCAAACATTTTGAGCAGGCAAAGTAGTGGCCACCGCAGTTTTACCGTTATGTTCACAAAAATTATAAAATAACTAGTAGTTGATGTAGGTTGTTAATATGCGCTCAAAAAGGAGAAACTTTGTTGAGGTCAGGGGCGGCTCGATACCTTTAAAACTGAGGCATCCGTCTTAGGTTCAATAATTTGAGATAATAGAATTGTTATAAGTATTTTTTAACAAAAAAATAAATTATATTTTGTGTTTCTTTTAGTTTGTTTTGAAACATTAAAGAATGTTTTTATCTTTTTTGTCAATTTTTAAATTTAACTTCCAAATCACATGTTTAAGATCACAAGATTACAAAATATTTTGGTATATATATAGTATAAGACAATAGAAAAAATAAAGCATTTTCATTAAAAAAAGAAATAAATTTGGATTTTAAAAATAAAAAAAATAAAAACTAGTCCTCCGATTTATATTTGGCTTTAGGCCACTAATTAGGTTGAGCCGCCACTTGTTGAGGTAGCTCATTCTTTGATGATGGTATAGGCAATCAAAATTCAGCTATACACGTCAAATCACGTGATTTTTCTTCGTTGTACTCAACTTTTTTTTCCTTATACCTATATGGAGAAGTTGTATATTGTAAAGGAATAAATAAGTTAGAGATTATGTTATATTAAATTGTTGAGTGCTTATTACTTTTGCTTCGTCGGAGTGGATGGTCCCAATTTTCGTTTCTTAGTTCCTTCGGTAGGAAGAGCAAATGTTGGAGGTTCTTTTTGAGCAAATGATGAGATAATCAGTGCACCAATTTTTTTTATGGGTAATTTTGAATAGCGATTTTTGTAGTTGGACATTGAAAAACTTATGTGCAAACTGACGATCGATATGGAAAACAGACAACGATTCATTCTGAAAATAATGATGAAAAAGTGCACATTGTAGTTAAATTGTCATTCTATCTATTAATTTAAAAGTGTACTGTGCCAATCGGGGAGTGAAAATGGACTAAGAAAATATTAGATACAAGCAAAATAGAACGAAGCGATTAGATAGAGATCAACAAGCTTGAAAGAAAAGTAGAAGTATGTGAATTTATTCTTGTAGACAAGTTTGTTGAAGGCAAAATGGTTAAACAGGAAAAGATAAAGAACATATGTAAGGTAAAACTCAAAAGTAGACGATATAATCTCATATACAAGCGGATTCACTTGGATACAATGTATCTAGAATAAATTATACATGATCTTTATTTCATATATTCTAAGATACATGTATATGGATGTGTTTGAATGCATCTGAATGCACCAAAATCTATTAAGATACGTAATACTATTGCAAAGTAGAATGTATATGAGTAGTTAGCTCCTAAACTAGTGGGATTTACGTAATTTTTTCTAAATATTAATTGTATTTATTTGTTTGTTGACTTAAATATACAACGTCTCCACTTAATTTTGGAAATTTTACTTTAGACTTGTTTCTGTGGTATTGTTGCGCAGATGACAAAATTCACAGAAACCTGGAAAGTGCTAGCCAGCTACCAAGGACAACTATTATCTATTTTCATATAATAAATCTTCATAATTTGGTAAATAAACTTTTATAGTGAAGTGTATGTGTAATTTATTTCATTATAATTGCCATAAATCATAATAATTAATAGATGCATTGTACATCATGATGGTGAAAGAAACTACATATTGAAATTATAATAGCAAGTTGAATTTATCATATTTGCCATCTTTATATGAACTCTAATCATTCTTTGTCACAATTAATTCACCGACATATAAAGTAACTATTGCATATATACTTAGGGCCCGTTTGGCCATGCGATATGGTATCATGATATGGAATCATGAGATGAAATTGAAGTTTTGTTTGGACATGCGATATGAAATTTTTGTGTATATTTTCTCATAAACATAAAAATCCCATAAATTGTAAAACTATTAAAATAGCCCCAATTATTTATTCAATCTTATCAAATAAACAAAAATTTATAAAATTGCATAATAAATTATTACAAAGTTATTTGTTCTCCACTTAAGTAATTGTTTCATCTAACTTTAATTTAATAAAAAAATTGAACATAAATTGTAGTGTACTAGTCTTTAATATAATCCTCCCACATAGTACAGACAATTTCCTCACGTTGAACTTGCATTTCTCGATCATGTGACCGAGAAGACGAACCAACATTGTTACTCTGAGCCATTTGTTGGTCAATATCATCCGCAACCATATTTTCATGCTCATAGACCATAAATATTTCATCGCTTTAACAATGGTTGGTGTGAGTTAAAATGACTATATGTTGGTGAGAATAATAAATTTTATGTCGGTGAGAATAATAAATTTTAAAAAGTAATGATGTGATTATGAATTTTATTTACATATGAAATAAATGGTTAGTAAATATAAATGTGGGGTTGTTTTAAAAAAATATAAACTCGTGGATCAATTTTTGTATTAAAATATCTCAAATCGTTATATGGAATTACCATATAATTCCATATCATGGTTTTTGTAGAATATGGAATCATGATATGGAATCAGCGTAAAATCGCATGTCCAAACACTAATTCTATCTCACGATACCATATCATGCATGACCAAACGGTGTAATTTCAAAAATAAGGAGAACAAGCTAGTTGTGCGCTATGTTTTATTTCGATCCTCGTAAGTCGTAACTTAAAATGATTAGGTTGGTCACGAGTTTGTCTCAAAATGCTGAAATGTCTCTAAATGTCAGGTTTATCAGCCAATTTAATACTAATAATACTCCTAGTACTTAGGTTGAAGTAATTATCTTTGTCTACTGTAAGAATATTGCAAGAGGCAAGTTGCATGTGGTAAAACATGATTAATTATAAACGAGTAAAGTACATTACATATATCGATAGTTCATCACTTTAACCTAATCAAATTCATCATTATGATAAAAATCACAATTTACATTAAATTCTGATTCGCATTACATAAAATTTATATCATCGCCACAAACATAGAATGGTATCCACTTTGTGTATGGTATTTTAGAATAATCCACTTTGAATTATTCGCTTTCCTATGTTATAAAATATACTATAGCAATCATTTTACTAAGGAATCCTTGGTAATTTCCTTTAGATGGCCAAACATGTATAACATAGTTTCAACAGGGAAAAAACAAACATATCAAAATAAATTTTTAAAAAAGACATTATTTTATTAATTTTTTGCCGGTTTTAAACATAAATGTCTTATCAATTTTCATGAATGATGATGAAAGGCAAAGCATGCCTCTTCTTTTAAGTTTAGATAAAAGGCATTTTTCTTGTTACCTCTTATATTTTGTTCTGTTCACTGTCACGCCCACCACCTCTTACTATATTTTCCACCTTTTTTCCCCCTTCAATTTTCTTCTTTCTCCTCAATTATTGTTTGCAAAAAGTCAAAAGCCTAATCGCAACCTTCAATTCACCTCTTTACCCACATTACTATGCGGAGTTCGAATTTTCACTAAAAAAAAATTCAAAATATATGAATAAGTAAATATATAAAATAATCGAAAAGAGTTCAACATCTTCTATTTATACATAAAAATATAACAATAGCCCAGATTGATAACGTGTTATGATTTTATATAATTTACTACCTTTTTTTTTTGGCATATTGTACATTTTACTCCATCTGTCCACTTTTAATTGTCATGTTGCGCTTTTGAAAGTCAATTTGACTAATTTCCAAAGTTAAATTAGATTACATTAATTTGATATTTTTTTTAATAAAAATAGATATTCAAAAACTATACAAAAATTACTATAAATTTCAATTTTTTACATACAAAGTTATTATCGTTTGATTATAAATAAGGAAATTATGACAATTAAAAGTAGACTTAAGTAGTAGTAAGAAAATTTCAATGAACGGTGTCACGTAACCACCCTTAGCCTAAGCCCTAAGGTAGATTGTCAATGTACACGAGTTCATGCTCTTGATATGAGCTTTGAAGAAAAATTAATTACTCTATTAATTGATTATATAT
>JAJOOH010008049.1:0-11827 GCA_029582605.1 Solanum gracilifrons
CCCCTCCCCCCCGAACTTATTTTTTAATTAATTTTCTACCCCTTTTAGGCCTACGTGGCACTAATTTTGAAAAAATTGTCAACACGTGCTGGGCCCACAAGATAGTGCCACATAGGCCGAAAAGGGGTAGAAAAATATATATAAAATAAGTTCAGGGGGGGGGGGTAATAGGACCTTAGTAAAGATTAGATGTGTCTCAGGGATTTCGGGCATAGGCTGGGGGTACTTATGCATTTTCCCTTGTTTGCCTTTTGATTTCTTTTGTTTTTTTTAGGTTTTTTCTGATTTTTATGGGCTTAGCACTTTGGGCTAAGTTCATTGTATATAGCCTCATTTATTTAATAAATCAGGCTGGTGTGATCTTTTAACAAAAAAAAGAATAAATTATACATGAATAACTAAATTGTGCATTAATAGTCACCACAAAAGATCGATCATATGTAAATTTTCTCATAACTAATATATGTATTACTAATACTTGCATAACTATAGTCAACTACCAAACTACCCCTTAATACATGTTTAGACTGGATTTTTTTTATATAAAAAAAGTTTTAGATGACACTTCTTTTTAATTGTCTGATGGAAATAACACCTAGTATAAAATGAGGTACATAGCCATTGATTTTGTGTAGAACTTTATAAGACGAGCTCAATTTCTGAAATAGTTTTTGAAGGCTAGTAATCTAACCATAAATTTCAGTTCACACCTATATAAAATGTAGTAATATATATTCTTTTGAAAAGGAATCTCGAAATCCCATAAACTCATTGGATATCCATAAAGAGATTAAGACATCAAATACAACCTTTGTCAAAGTTACCATCCGACGTTTTTAGTTATCAAATACATCGCAAGGAGGTCGAGAAACACGCTACTAACGCCTTAGAGAGGGACAAAATTGTACTCTTAAATATTCATCGATAAAGTCTCTATTTTATCACATTTTATTTGTTATTACAATTTATAATTCATCACTTTAAAATTTGTTGAAAATAAAGTAATTGAACTTATCATGAGTAAAGTTATAAATAAGATAAAGTTGCCTAATGAAAATACATTCCTTAAAACCCAAAACAATCAGAGAGAGAAATCTAAGGGGAGTAAAAAAATACATATACAAGGATATATTACAAACCAAAAAGTACAAGACAAAAGATAAAAATGAAAGCAAATTAATCAAACCACTTTATAATAAGTGGAATTTGATAGACTCGTCAAATCCTTTCTTTGATCATCAAAGAGATCCTATCGTATTAAGATTCTTGATCAAATGATCTTTACAAACAAAACAACTCTACTAATGCATTTAATTTACATTAGTAAATGCATATAAAGTAAAGTACTCGGGAGGCAAAAATATTAGGAAGTTTATTTATAGATAGAGTTTGTTGCAATAATAATTCAAGGAGTAGAAATCCTAAATTTTTTAGGTTTTGTTATTTTTTATATTTATTTCATTAATGTCTAATTAGAATTTGTTTGTCCTAGTTCATATAGGAATATGTTATCTAGTTCTAGTTTAATTTGATTTCCTAATTTTATAAATAAAAACGTTGCTAGTTATTTTCAACATACAAAAATATATAGAAACAGATCGAATATACAGAAAAGAAAGATCTATATAGAAATAGAGAGAAGTTGAATTAAGATTCATGAAACTTATGAGATTATAAATAAAATATTTTCCTTCCAATATTTAATTAATGTTTAGTTAGGATTTCTTTGTCCCAGTTCTTATAGGAATAGATTTTCTATCCTAGTTTATCTTGGTTTCTTACTTCCTTTTATAAATAGTAAGGTTACTAGTTATTTTCAACATACGAAATTATAAGAAAAAGAAAGTTCCATCTAGAAATAGAGAAAAGTTGAATTAAGCGTCAATATTTTCCATCAAATTAGTATTAGTTCCTGTGAAACGGAATGATTGGAAATATAATCAAGAGTTTTATGTGTAAAAGGAATTTGGCACCGATTCTCCATGATAAGGAACGTAATGGCTTTAGATCTTATATCAATGAAGCTGATTTGCCTCCATCAAAGCGGAAGAGGTTGGAAAATCTCCCTGTTTGCAGCAAGAAGAATAAAACAGAGATAAGTAACGAGATCACTGCATCTGCAAGAAACGATTTAACTGATCGAAAGAGACTGGGTATTTCATTGACGGACTACTTCTCTATCGAGCAATTGAAGGATCATATACATAATCTCAGCCAATATAATCAGGGATCAACTGGAAATACGACAGTACGTTCTGTCTCTGAGAATGTAAATGTCTGTCAATTATGTGGCATCGATAAGCTTGTTTTTGTCCCAACACCTATATATTGTTCATCATGTTGTAAGTGTATAAAACGCAACTTGATTTATTATTGGGCTGTTGATGAAGCTGATGGACGGCACTGCTTTTGTACGAAATGTTTCAGGAAGTGTTGTGTCGATGATAATGTCTCATCCCAAGGACTATCAATTAGCAAAAGCAAGTTTCAAAAGGCTAAAAATAATGATCGAAATGAAGAACCGTGGGTACAATGTGATAAGTGTGAATGCTGGCAACATCAAATATGTGCTCTCTATAATGCTAAAAAAGATTTAGAAGGACAAGCAAAGTACATATGTCCATTTTGTCGTTTAAAGGAGATCGAAGCAGGAGAGCATGTGTCTTTACCAGTTTCTATCGGAGCACAAGATCTTCCAAGAACTATGCTTAGTGATCACATTGAGCAGAAACTGTTCACGCGCCTCGAGCTAGAAAGAAACGAGAGAGCAAAATTGTCAGGACATGATGCTAACGATGTACCTGGTGCAGCAGATCTAATTGTCAGAGTGGTATTGTCTGTTAACAGAAATTTGAGAGTAAATCAACAATTTTTGGATATTTTTCACAATGAAGATTATCCTCCGGAGTTTCAGTACAACTCAAAGGTGATTCTATTATTCCAGAAAATTGGAGGAGTAGACGTTTGCCTCTTCGGAATGTATGTCCAAGAATTTGGATCAGAATGTGCCCCTCCAAATAGACGTTGCGTCTATATATCATATCTCGATTCTATCAACTTCTTTAAACCTGATATACAAACTGTAAAAGGGGAAGCTCTACGAACTTTTGTTTACCATGAAATACTGATTGGATACATGGATTACTGCAAGAAACGAGGTTTTACAACCTGCTACTTATGGGCTTGCCCCTCTATAAAAGGCGAAGACTACATCTTGTATTGCCATCCTAAATCTCAGAAAACACCGAAACCAGAGAAGCTCCGGTTGTGGTACAAGTCAATGTTAAGGAAAGCATCTGAAGAGGATATCGTAGTGAACTATACTAATTTATATGATCACTTTTTTGCGCAGAGTATAAGGAATAGTGCTGCTCATTTGCCATATTTTGACGGAGACTATTGGTCAGGTGCTGCAGAAGAAATAATTAGGAACATTGAGACAGAGAACAGAGGTGATAAAGTTAAAAAGCTAATGACAAAGAGTACGTTAAAAGCAATTGGACATGATAATGTTTATGCAGATGCAACTAAAGATATTCTAGTGATGCAAAAGTTAGGGCAAACAATCTTACCCGTGAAAGAAGAATTCATCATTGTGAATTTGCATGTTGTGTGCACAAATTGTCAACAAGGGATATTATCAGAAGGTCGATGGTCTTGTAAGCAATGCAAAAACTTTCATATTTGTGCGAAGTGTCTCACGTTGCAGAAAATACACACTTCTAGTAATGGAGAAGAGCATTTACTTTCTGAGGTTGTGATGGACGAGGACGATATACCTGCTAGCACTAAGGACCAAGATGCCATTATTGAAAATGATATTTTCGAGAATAGGCATTCTTTTTTAAGCTTCTGTGAGAAAAATCACTATCAATTTGATTCACTTCGTCGCGCCAAGCATTCCTCAATGATGATATTGTATCATCTCTACAACAACATTCGCCTGTCCAGAACTGACTCTGGCTTCGAAAAGGAGCAATTCGAGGGTCAGGGACCATTGAAGGTCAAATTAATGGGTGTTCTGGTGCATGGATCACAATGCCATGCAACACTAAGTAATCCCTGCTCGTTCTCAGGATGCATCAAAATTAGGGAACTTTTTCAACATGTAAGCCGATGCAGTGTTAGAGTTGCAGGGGGATGCGCACTTTGTTGCAAAATCTGGTCCTTACTGCAATGGCATTCACAGACATGTCAAGATACCAGTTGCCTAGTTCCCCGTTGCAAGGACATTAAAAAGCATGGCATGGCTACACTTAGGTCAGGGTTTCCAATTTGACACCCTTAGTCGGAAAATTATACTGTATATACAAGTAAAATAATAAACAAAGTCACCAATTTGTATCAGTAATAGAAGAAGAAAATGCTTGTAATTGAGACGTGTAATAGTTAGAGCTGCTTCGTCGTCGTCTAGTACTGGTCCGAGACGTTCGATGAATTCTCGGAGAGTTTATAAGGAATCACAAGCTCAAACGCCAGCATTATTTGTTGTGCCTATTTTCATCTCTGAAAGTGTGCAATGTTTTCTTTCCATTATGTATCTGTAATGGTTTTTATTTTCTGTTTTCCTATGTAACTAATTTATGTATTACTAATTTCTTCATAATTAATTTATGTATTATTAATACTTACATAACTATAACTAGCTACCAAACGACCATACATATGTTTAGACTGCATTTTTTTTAGATGACACCTCTTTTTGATTGTCTGATGGAAATAACACCATCAATTCACTGCCTAGTACGAAAAGCATAACGAGGTAGGTAGACATTAATTTTTTTTGAAACTTTATAAGACGAGCTTAGTTTTTGTTATAGTTTTTGCAGGCGAGTACTCTATCCTAAATTCTAATTCACACTTATATAAAAGGTGATATATGTTCTTTTAAAAAGACATATCGAAATCCCATAAACTCATTGAATATTCATAAAAAGATTAAGGCATCAAATACAATCTTTGTCAAAGTCACCGTTTGACGTTCTAGTGATCAAATACATTGCAAGAAGGTCGAAAAACACTCTACTAACGACTTATAGAGGAACACAATCATACTCACAAATATTCATTGATAAAATCTCTATTTCATCATATTTATTAGTTATTACAGTTTATTTTTCATTAAAGTTTGTTAAAAACAAGGTAATTATTAAACTAATCATGAGTAAAGTTATAAATAAAATAAAGTTGGCTGGTGAAAGTACACTAATCATGAGTAAAGTAATAAATAAAATAAAGTTGGCTGGTGAAAGTACACTCCTTAAAACCCAAAGCAATCAGAGAGAAGAAATCAGAGGGGAGAAAAAAAAACATATACAAGGATATATTATATTACACACCTTAAGTATTATAACACAAAAGATTAAAATGAGAGGAAAGTAATCAAACCACTTTATAATAAGTTGAATTTAATAGACTCATCAAATCCTTTATTTGATTGTAACAAAGAAAGAAATAATGAATGCAACAAGTGCTAACATAAGTGCTGGAGATGAATTGGTGGAGCCATTATTAGAGTCATCATAGGAGCCTCCATATTATGCTGTTGCTATAGCCACTAACATGCCCAAAAATAAAACAATTGTACCTGAAACCCTAAAACCCATGCTTAATTTAACTCGCACAAATTGTGATGATTTCCCTTAGAAACTCTATTGAGATTCCAACAAAGCTCCAAATTTTTTGGGAGTTTGTCACGACCTTATTAATGGTGTGAGGTGGTCTCGAGGCACAAACAAATACATTTTCAAGTTCAAAATAGCCCCAATGCGGGAAAGACCGAATTTATCGATATACGTGTGCTATAGTCCATGGGTTTTTGGTGATACGTGATCCTTACTTGTTTTTGGCCGAATGTTTGTTTGGGGGTCCATCACGAGCTTATTAATGTTGTGAGGTGGTCTCGAGGCGCAAACAAATGCATTTTCAAGTTCAAAATAGCCCCAATGCGGAAAAGATCGAATTTACCAATTTTTGTGTGCTATAGTCCATGTATTTTTGGTGATACGTGATCCCGACTTGTTTTTGGCCGATTTGATTTTTGGGATTCCGTTATGACCTTATTAATGGCGTGAGTTGATCTCGAGGCGCAAACAAATGCATTTTAGAGTTCAAAATAGCCCCAATGCGGGAAAGACTGAATTTAATGATTTACATGTGCTATAGTCCATAGATTTTTGGGATACGTGATCCCGACTTATTTTGGCTTAAATTTTTTTGGGGAGTCCGTTACGACCTTATTAATGGCGTGAGTTGGTCTCGAGGTTCAAACAGACTTATTTTAAAGTTCCAAACAACCCCAATGCGGGAAAGATCAAATTTATCGATTTACGTGTGCTATAGTCCATAGATTTTTAAAAATATTGGACAAATAAAATTAAACGAAAGGGGTAATAACGTAATTTCAACAATAAATGAGAAGGGACTGAAACTTACACATAAATCATATTCATTGAATGCGTTTTATTCCTTTCTTTCTCAGCTAAATTAATGTTGCGTATAAAATGGAAAAAGTAATTATCTTTTCTCAATATGATAAAATAAGTAAATAAATTTTAAAAATATTGGACAAATGTGTAATATTGGACAATATCACACATAAATCACATTCGTTGAATGCATTTTATGTCTTTCTTTCTCAGCTCAATTAATGCTTAGTATAAAATGAAAAAAAAAAAAATTTCTCGAAATGATAAAAATAAAAATACAAGTTTTAAAATATTGGACAAATAAAATTAAATTGAAGGGGTAATAACGTAGTTTCAACAATAAATGAGAAGAGACTAAAACTTACACATAAATCGCATTCGCCGAATGCAATTTATGCCTTTCTTTCTTTGCTCAATTAATATTGAGTTTAAATTGGAAATAATAATTATCTTTTCTCGATATGATAAAAGTAATACATAAAAGAAATAAATATATTTAAAAAATAGTAGACAAATAAAATTAAATGAAAAAGGTAATTACGTAGCTCCAACAATAAATGAGAAGAGATTGAAACTTACACAACTATTGCATTCGCCGAATGCGTTTTATGCCTTTCTTTCTCATCTCAATCAATATTGAGTATAAATTGAAAATAATAATTATCTTTTCACGATATGATAAAAGTAATATATAAAAGAAATAAATATATTAAAAAAATAGTGGACAAACAAAATTAAACTAAAGGGGTAATAACGTAATTTCAACAATAAATGAAAAGAGACTGAAACTAACACATGAATCGCATTCGTTGAATGCGTTTTATGCCTTTCTTTCTCAGCTCAATTAATGTCGAGTATAAAATGAAAAAATAATAATTATATATTTTGAATTGATAAAAGTGATAAATAAAATAAATAAATATATTTTAAAAATATTGGACAAATAAGATTAAATGGAAGGGGTAATAATATAATTTCAACAATAATGAGAAGAGACTGAAACTTACACATAAATCGCATTCGTTTAATGCGTTTTATGCCTTTCTTTCTCAGCTCAATTAATGTTGAGTATAAAATGAAAAAAATAATTATCTTTTCGTATTTGATAAAAGTAATAAATAAAATAAATAAATATATTTTAAAAATATATGGAAAAATAATTATCTTTTCTCGATATGATAAAATAAATAAATAAATTTTAAAAAGATTGGACAAATAAAATTAAATGGAAGGGGTAATAACGTAATCTCAACAATAAATGAGAAGAGACTGAAACATACACACAAATCGCATTCGTTGAATGTGTTTTATGCCTTTCTTTCTCAACTCAATTAATGTTGAGTATAAAATAGAAAAAATAATTATATTTTCTCGATATGATAAAAGTAATAAATAAAATAAATAAATAAAATTTTAAAATATTGGACAAATAAAATTAAATGGAAGGGGTGATAATGTAATTTCAACATTAAATGAGAAGACACTGAAACTTACACATAAATTGCGTTCGTCGAATGCGTTTTATGCCTTTCTTTCTCAGCTCAATTAATGTTGAATTATCTTTTCTCGATATGATAAAGTAATAAATAAAATAAATAAATATATTTTAAAAATATTGGACAACTAAATTTAAATGGATGGGGTAATAAGGTAATTTCAACAATAAATGAGAAGAGACTGAAACTTACACATAAATTGCATTCATTGAATGCATTTTATGCCTTTCTTTCTCAGCTAAATTAATGATGCGTATAAAATGAAAAAAATAATTATCTTTTCTCGATATGATAAAATAAATAAATAAATAAAATTTTAAAATATTGGACAAATGCATAATATTGGACAATATTACACTTAAATCGCATTCGTTGAATGCATTTTATGTCTTTCTTCCTCAGCTCAATTAATGTTGAGTATAAAATGGAAAAAATAATTATCTTTTCTCGATATGATAAAAGTAATAAATAAAACAAATAAATAAATTTTAAAAATATTGGACAAATAAAATTAAATGAAAGAGGTAATAACGTAATTTCAACAATAAATGAGAAGATACTGAAACTTACACATAAATCGCATTCGTCGAATGCGTTTTAAGCCTTTCTTACTCAACTCAATTAATGTTGAGTATAAAAATGAAAAAAAATAATTATCTATTCTAGATATAATAAAGGTAATAAATAAAATAAATAAATATATTTTAAAAATATTGGAAAAATAAAATTAAACGGAAGGGGTAATAACGTAATTTCAACAATAAATGAGAGAGACTGAAACTTACACATAAATCGCATTCGATGAATGCGTTTTATGTCATTCTTACTCAATACAATCAATGTTGAGTATAAAATGGAAAAAATAATTATCTATTCTAGATATGATAAAAGTAATAAATATATTTTTTAAATAGTGGACAAATAAAATGAAACAGAAGGGGTAATAATGTAATTTCAACAATAAATGAGAAGAGATTGAAACTTACACATAAATCTTGTTCGCCAAATGTGTTCTATATGTCTTTCTTTCTCAGCTCAATTAATATTGAGTATAAATTGAAAATAATAATTATCTTTTCTGATTTGATAAAAGTAATAAATAAAATAAATAAATATATTTTAAAAATATTAGACAAATAAAATTAAACGAAAGGGGTAATAACGTAAGTTCAACAATAAATGAGAAGATACTGAAACTTACACATAAATCGCATTCGTCGAATGTTTGTTGAATGCGTTTTATGCCTTTCTTTATCCAATGAATGCGATTTATTGTCTGATGGGAATAACACCATCAATTCACTGCCCAGTACAAAAAACGAGTAGCTAGACATTAAAATTTTGTGGAACTTTATAAGATGAGCTTAGTTTTTGCAGGCTAGTACGATCTACTCTAAATTCTAATTCACATCTATATAAAAGGTAATATATATATATTTTTGAAAGACATTTCGAAATCCCATAAACTCATTGGATATTCATAAAGAGATAGAGACATCAAATACAATATTTGTCAAAGTCATCATTGGACGTTTCTAGTGATCAAGTACATCGCAAGAAGGTCGAGAAACACACTACTAACCACTTATAGAGGAACACAATCATACTCACAAATATTCATTGATAAAATCTCTATTTCATCATATTTTATTTGTTATTACAATTTATTTTGCATTAAAGTTTGTTAAAAACAAGGTAATTATTAAACTAATCATGAGTAAAGTTATAAATAAAATAAAGTTGGTTGGTGAAAACACACTCCTTAAAACCAAAGCAATCATAGAGAGAAATCTGAGGGGAGAAAAAAAAACATATACAAGGATATATTATATTGCACACCTTAAGTATTACAACACAAAAGATTAAAATGAGAGGAAATTAATCAAACCACTTTATAATAAGTTGAATTTGATAGACTCATCAAATCCTTTATTTGATTATAACAAAGAAAGAAATGATGAATGCAACAAGTGCTAACATAAGTGCTGGAGATGAATTGGTGGAGCCAATATTAGAGTCATCATAGGAGCCTCCATATTGTGCTGTTGCAATAGCAACCAACATGCCCAAAAATAAAACAATTGTAGCTGAAACCCTAAAACCCATGCTTAATTTAACTCACACAAATGGTGATGATGATTTCCTTTTGAAACTCTATTGAGATTCCAACAAAGCTCCTTGCTTGCTTATATAGAGAAGTCATATTGAGAGGTTAATATAATAATCCATTACTAGCTAGCTTTCCCTTAGTAGGTGACATTATATAATAAATTGGTCTATTTTTTTAAATTTATTTTTTGCCAAAATTCATTCACCCAGTCTTTCCCTGATGGGAAGAGGCGAAGTCAAGATTAGGAGTGGGACATAAAACCTAATCTGCTTTTACGACGAGAGAAATCCTATCCTATTAATTAGATTCTTGATCAAATAGTCTTACAAACACAACAACTATATTAATACATTTAAACTACATCAGTAAATGCATATAAAGAAAAGTATTCAAGGAGGCAAAAATGTAGACAGTATATTTTCTATATGTTAAAGTTTTGATGGATAAAGTCACCCGATATTCGTACTGATAGGAAGTAATAATTTTTTGTAAAATTAATTGAGATGTGCATAAACTATTTCGAACAGTCTAACACCGTAGTTATAAAAAAAGAAAAGTTAGGTTGAACCATTATTTTCGACTAGATGTTAATTTAATACATTGTAACAACCTTGATAATGATAGTACTTGAACTAGTTTTGATTGCTTCTTCTCTGTGTTTCTAAAACCTAACGTGGTTTGGTCGTGGTATATAATATGCCTGCACAACTAATATGCCTAAGAACGTGGATATAAATAAGTCAATACAAAAAAGTATAAATGTGTATTATTTGAGAGAAGTAGGTGATTTTGTTCAATTAAAGGTCTTAAATATTAAAGGATTGTAATTTTCAACCTACTACTACTACTATTATTATTGTTGTTATTATTATTATTATTATTATTATTATTATTATTTTATTCGGTGTTTAGTATTTATATTAAAGCTTGATTAAATTCGAATTTACTCGCGCCGGAAGGGTAAAACTTTCCTAACAAAGATGACTCTATACCAATGAGAACTTAAACTCGAGACCTATGATTAATGATAAAGGAGAACTTACACTCTACCACAACTTTTATCGGTGCAACCTACTAATATTAGTTACGTAATAACCAAAATTATTGTTGCAACTTCATTAATAGGAAGAATTAATTAACATGAATAGCTGCCCACTCAACCATATTAATTAAAAGTAGCCTTAGATGTATAATTATAAATAGTATATATAATCTATGCATATCAGTTAGAAAAAGTAAATAGTAAACTGAATCAGCTATTTTTGTAATCCCAACTAATATTAGTTAGAAATTCTTGCTACATACAAATTTGATTCCTCTCCATTTCCTTGTGTATTTGGAGATTTGGGCATGCATTTGTTACCCAATGAGTAATCCTGTTTGATAGAGTTTGTTCAACCATGATTTGTATGTACCTATTAATTTAATGGAAAAACTAAAAATGGTAGATGAAGATTGTTTGAGTGAATAAACAAAAATATATAAACGAAAATAAAATAAAAAAACAATTAAAAACCACCAATGTAAGATACCAGAAATTGGGGAAGGATGATTAGGATTTAGGAGGGAGAAATGATATCTTTGAAATTTCAAAAACTGATATGTTTGAGTGAATTTAGGAGAAAAATCAAGTAGATGCAAGATGAAAGATAATAACTAATGGGAAAATTATACAACAAGGCAAACATGTAATATGTATTTATGATAGATCACTATAGTTTAAATTATTACAATTTGTAGCTATATGTAGGGTTTTATAGCAAATTTCTCTATCATCTCTCCCTCTCTTCCTA